>RJWJ010006177.1:0-63787 GCA_004363605.1 Indri indri
CATTGTGGTTTTGATTTGCATTTCCCTGATGATTAGAGATGTTGAGCATTTTTTCATATGTTTTTTGGCCATTATTCTGTCTTCTTTTGAAAAGTTTCTGTTCATGTCCTTTGCCCACTTTTTGATAGGGTTGTTTGATTTTTTTCTTGTTGATTTTCCTGAGTTCTAAGTAGATTCTAGTTATCAGCCCTTTATCGGACTTGTAGCATGCAAAAATTTTCTCCCATTCTGTAGGTTATCTGTTTGCTCTTGTGACAGTTTCTTTGGCTGTGCAGAAGCTTTTTAATTTGAGCAGGTCCCATTTATTTATTTTGGTTGTTGCTGTGATTGCCTTTGGGGTCTTCTTCATAAATTCTTTGCTTAGGCCAATGTCTAGAAGAGTGTTTCCAACCTCTTCCTCTAGAATTCTAATAGTTTCATTCCTTAGGTTTAAATCTGTTACCCAGCGTGAGTTGATTTTTGTGAGAGGTGAAAGGTGTGGATCCTGGTTCAGTCTTGTACATGTGGCTATCCAGTTTTCCCAGCACCATTTATTGAATAAGGATTCTTTTTCCCAGTGTATATTTTTGTCTGCTTTGACAAATCCAATGGTTTTTGTTCTTCATTCTGTTGATAAGATGTATCATGTTTATTGATTTGTATATGTTGAACCATCCTTGCATCCCAGGGGTAAATCGCACTTATTCATGGTGTATTATCTTTTAGGTGTATTGTTGGATTCACTTTGCTAGTATTTTGTTGAGGATTTTTGTATCTGTGTTCATAAGGGATATGAGCCTGTAGTTTTTTGTTGTTGTTGTTGTCGTTTCTTTGTCTGGTTTTGGTATCAGGATGATGCTGGCCTTATAAGATGAGTTGGGAAGGATTTGCTCCACCTTAACTTTTGAAATAGCTTGAGAAGAAGTGGTGTTAATTTCTTTTTTATAAGTTTGGTAGAATTTGCAGTAAAGCCATCTGGTCCTGGGCTTTTCTTTGTTGGGGGAGACTTTTTATTACTGATTCAATCTTATTACTTATTGCTTTGTTCAAGTTTTCTATTCCTTTTCGGTTCTGTCTTGGTAGGTTGTATGTGTTCAGGAATTTATCCATTTCCTTTAGGTTTTCTGATTTGTTAGCGTATAGTTAACATTAAAGTCTACTACTGATCCTTTGTATATCTATGGTATCAGTTATAATGTCTCTTTTCTCATTTACGCTTTTTTTTTTAAATCTTTTTTTCTTGGTTACTTTAGCTAGTGTTTATTGATTTTCTTCATCTTTTCAGAAAATCAACTTTTTGTTTTGTTGATCCTTTTTATTTTTGAAATCTATTTTGTTTAATTCTGTTCTTCTCTTTATTATTTTTTTCCTGCTCTAATTTTGGGGTTGGTTTGTTCTTTTCTAGTTCTTTGAGGTATATCATTAGGTTGTTTATTTCTGCTTTTTTGATGTAGGTGTTTATTGTTGTAAACTTTCTTCTTAGCACTGCTGTTTATGTATCCCATAGGTTTAGGTAAGTTGGGTTTCCATTTTCATTTGTTTCAATAAATTTTTTTACTTCCTTCTTAATTTTTTATTCATCTGGTCATTCAGAATCATGTTGTTTAATTTCCGTGTATTTGCACAGTTCCCAGAATTCCTTATTAATTTCTAGTTTTATTCCTTTGTGTTCTGAGAAGATGCTTGATATGATTTTGATTTTTAAAAATTTTTTGAGGTTTGTTTTATGGCTTAACATATAGTCTGTCCTGGAGAAAGTTTTGTGTGATGATGAGAAGCATGTGCATTCTGCAGCTGTTAGATGAAATGTCCTATAAATGTCTGTTAGGTCCCTTTGTTCTATAGTGCAGGTTAAGTCTGATGTTTCTTTGTTGATTTTCTGTCTAGAAGATCTGTATAATGCTGAAAGTGGGGGTGTTGAATTCTGCAGCCATTATTGGGTTGGGTCTCTCTCTTTAGCTCTAATATTTGCTTGTATATCTGGGTGTTCTGGTATTGGATGCATATGTATTCCCAATTGTTATATCCTCCTTATATAAATGTAAAGTTATATAATGACTTTCTTTGTTACTTTTTATGTTTTTTGACTTAAAGTCTATTTTGTTGTTATAAGTATAGCTCCTCCTGTATACTTTTGGTTTCCATTTGCATGGATTTTTTTCCCCCATCCTTTCACTTCCAGTCTGTCTGCATCTTTATAAGTGAGTTTCTTGTAGGAAACATTTTCTTGGGTCTTGTTTTTTTATCCATTCAGCTAGTCTGTATCTTTTAATTGGGGAGTTTAAGCCATTTGCACTCATTTTTCTTTGCGACGGATGAGTACTTATTCTTGTCATTTTGTTAATTTTTTATCTAATTATTTTGTATATACCTGTACCTTTCTTCCTCTCCTATTGTTTACTTTTACAATGTAGTGGTTTTTGTAGTAGCAACATTCGAATCCTCTTTTTCCTTTGTGCGTCTGCTCTACCAGTGAGCTTTATACTTCTGCGTGTTTTCATGATGGTACATATCATCCTTCCACTTTCAGATACAGGACTTGTGCATTTTTTGTAGGGCTGATCTAGTGGTGATGAATTCCCTCAGTTTTTGCTTGACTTGGAGAGACTTTATTTCTTCTTCATTTTTGAAGAATAGCTTTGCTGGGTATAGTGTTGTTTACTAGCAGTTTTTTTTATTTTAGCACTTTGATTATATCATTTTATTTTCTATTGGCCTTTAAGCTGTCTGCTAAGAAAGCCACTATTAGTCTGATGACATTTCCTTGTATGTGACGTGATGCTTTTCTCTTTCTGTTTTTAGAATTCTCTCTTTGTCTCTGACTTTTGACAATTTTACAACAGTTTATCTTGAAGACCTATACTATACTTTACTAAAGTGTTGTCTTGGATTGACCCTATTGGGAGATCTTTTAGTTTCCTGTCTCTGAATGTTTTTATCTCTTGCAAGACTTGGGAAGTTTTTAGCTATTATTTCATTAAGTAAGTTTTCTATACCTTTGCACATCTGTTTACCTCTCCTCTGGAACTCCCCAAATTTGAATATTCCTTCACTTTATGGTGTCCCAAATGTAATGTCATAAGGCTTTCTTTATTCTTTTATGTTCTTTTTCCTTTTTTTTTTTTCGTCTGACTGGGTTATTTCCAAAGACCTGTCTTCAAGTTCAGAAGAAATTCTTCCTGTTTGCTCTATTCTATTTTTTAAGCTTACAATCTTTTTTTTTTTTTTAAATTTTAGTCATTGAATTTTTCAGTTCCAGGATTTGTTTCTTTTTAATGATATCTATCTCTTTGTTGAATTTTTCATTCAGATCATGAATTGTTTTTATCATCTTTGTGTTTTTTATCTGTGTTTTCTTTTATCTCACTCAGCTTCTTCAATATGAATATTTTAAATTCTTCAGGCATTTTTTAGGTTTCCTTTTCTGTGTGATCTGTTACTAGAGAATTATTGTGTTCCTTTGGAGGTGTCATGTTTCTTTGCTTTTTTGTGCTTTTTATATTGTTGCGTTGATATCTGCACATCTGGTGTAATAGTTCCTTCTAGTATAGATAGATATATCTATAGTATTTGCTGGGCGGGGTGCTTTGGCTTTGGTTCTGGGCAGGTGTAGTAGTGTAGTCTCTATGATTTCTTTGGCTATGATTAGTGTCAGTGATGTCTGTGAGTTCCTGAGTGGCATAGGCTGCAGTTGTTAGTGGAGGCTGTGGTGATGCTTTGCTGGGAATGGGGATGCCCAAGGTAAGGTGCCTGAGGTGAGCTAGTCCCCGGGCACCAGTGATGGCTGTGATGTTCCAAATATGCTCTCCTTGGGCCCCCACGTGAATGCTGGCACTGGCGGTGGCAGGTCCACACTGTCTGGTCCATGGGCCTCCAAGTGGCATGCTTGCTTGGTGGCAGTGGCAGTGGGGAGCCACCAGGTCCGCAGGCCCCTGGGTGGCATGTGTGGTGTGGGCAGTGGCAGTAGTGGTGGTGGGTTAGCCTTAGGGCCCCTGAATGGCATACATGGGCACCAGTGGTGGTGGTATTGGGCTGGGTGCACCATGGGCGTGCCAGTCTCTAGGCTCCCAGGTGGGGTATGTAGGTGGTAGCAGCAGCAGCAGTCTTGGCGTGCTGGTCCCTGGGCCCCTCAGAGGTGCACATGGGCATCAGCAGCCATCAGGGTGGCCCCCTCTGATGCCTCCGGATAGCATGTGCATGTGTTTGTAGTGGTGAGTAGGATGGCTTCATTCTTAGGCACCTGGACAGCATGCACAGACACTGGCAATGCTGGCAGTGGGTGATATGGAGCTGTCATCGGGCCCTTCCTCCCTGGTGGTGCATGCAAGTGGTGGTGGGTGCACAAACCTGTCCTTAGACACTGGGATGGTGACTGGGGAGGTCAGTCTCCAGGCGCCTTGAAGGCAGGTGTGTGTACGTGGAGGCCCTGCTGCTGGAAGAATTAGGGTTGCTGTCAGTGACCGTGGTCCTGTGCAGGAGTCTCTCAAGCTCTGGGGAGTAAATGCTTTGACTGTTTTTGTCTCCGTGACAGCCTTCCTAGTGCTCTGCATCACCCATCCCTGGGGTGTAGAATACTTGTGGGGCTAGAGTGCTGGAGACCTGGCCACACCGTTCATTCTATTTGGCACCATGATGCTGCAGCCCTCTGGGTGGATGTGGGGGGATGTTAGCAGGGCTTTAGGGATGTGGAGATTCAAAAGCTGTTGGTCTCCAGTGCAGTCTGAAATCTGATGAAGGCCGGGCTCTCAAAATGGCACCATGCTGTAGCTGCTTGTGTCTCGGAGAGCATGTGGACCCAGTGCTAACTCCCTTTCTGGAACAGTGCCATAGTACGGACTCCTGGAAGCTCCTTATACTAGTCTCACAGTCCATGAAGGCTACAAACTCTCCCATGGCTAGAGTTGCAGGAATTCATGGTGGGAATATAGACTGCTTGGGATCCCTTGCTTACCTTTTCCCTAAAGTGGGGAGTTTCTTCTAGCTCTGAGCTGATTCTGGTTGGGCTGGCTGCTTTGCTTCCCTCTCCTGTGTGTCCGAGCTTCCCTGTCACTTCAGTGCTGAATTCCAGTGTTCTTTTCTGGGTGCTCTATTTGACATATGGTTATCTACTTGGTGTTTTGATATTCTGTGGAAGAGGTGAGTGCCAGTTGCCTCTAGTCAACCATCTTGAAGCCCACCCTCTTTGTCTCTGCCCTGTTTTTTCTTTATGTCAGTATAGCACTGTTCCACCCAGTGCTCAACTCTGTTGTGTTTTTCTTGGCAACTTCAATAACAAGATGCAGTGGGCAGAAGTGCTCAGACTTATAATCCTGATAATAGGTAAGAGATGTCACTTTATGTACCGTTGTTAATGGCATTTTGTTTATAATAGGAATCATTTTCTTAATTACATTTTTAGATTCTTTTTTGCTAGTTTATAGAAATAAAGTTGACTTTGGATATTGATCATGTGTCCTGCAACATTACTGAATTTTTTTTTTTTTTTTTTTTCCCCGAGACAGAGTCTCACTCTCTTGCCTGGGGTGAGTGCCGTGGCGTCAGCTTAGCTCACAGCAGCCTCAAACTCCTGGGCTTGAGCAATCCTACTGTCTCAGCCTCCCGAGTAGCTGGGACTACAGGCATGCGCCACCATGCCCAGCTAATTTTTTCTATATATGTATTTTCAGTTGTCCATATCATTTCTTTCTATTTTGTAGTAGAGACGGGGTCTCGCTCTTGCTCAGGCTGGTCTCGAACTCCTGAGCTCAGAATGATCTGCCCGCCTCAGCCTCCCAGAGTGCTAGAATTACAGGCGTGAGCCACCGCGCCTGGCCCTGAATTTTTTTATTAATTCTAGTAGGTTTTTTTTAGTGGATTCCTTAGGATTTTCCATATAGAAGATTGTGCCATCTGTTAGTGGAGATAGTTTTATTTCTTTCTTTCCAATCTGGATGCCTTTCATTTCTTTTTCTTACCAGATGGCTCTGGCTAGTACCTCTACTATAGTGTTAAATATAGGTGGCAGTAATGGACATCTTTGTCTTGTTTCTGATCTTAAGGGGAAAGCATTCAGTTCTTCACCATTAATTATAATTAATGTTAGCTAATGTGTCTTTTTTTTTAAAAAAAAACACAAGTGGACTTTATCAGGTCGAAGTTCACTTTTTTTTTTTTTTTTAAAGAGACAGAGTCTTGCTCTGTCTCCTGGGCTAGAGTACTGTGGCATCAGCCTAGCTCACAGCAACCTCACGCTCCTGGGCTCAAGCGAGCCTCCTGCCTCATCTTCCTGAGTAGCTGGGACTACAGGAATGTGCCGGGTAATGTTTTCTATTTTTAGTAGAGACGGGGTCTAGTTCTTGCTCAGGCTGGTCTCAAAACTCCTGAGCTCAAGTGATCCTCCTGCCTTGGGCTCCCAGAGTGCTAGGATTACAGGCGTGAGCCACTGCGCTCTTCCTGGAAGTTCATTTCTATTTTTAGTTTGTTGAGTGTCTTTATCATAAAAGGATGGTGGAAGCTGGGCATGATGATGTGTGCCTGTAGTCACACCTACTTGGGAGGCTAAGGTGGGAGGATTGCTGGAGCCCAGGAATTTGTGGTCAGTCTGGGCATCACAGTGAAACCCTGTCTCTTAAAAAAAAAGGGGGGATGATGGTTTTTTTCTTTTTCTTCTTTTTTTTACATGTGTGACTTGTGATGATTATATGGTTTTTGTCCTTTATTAATATTGCATTAATTGATTTTCATGTGTTGAGCCTACTTTGCAATTCCTGAGATAAATCCTACTGGGTATTGTTGTTTAATCTTTTTTTTTAGTGTAGCTAGTCATATTTTGTTGAGGATTCTTGTGTTTGCATTAATAAAACAATATTAATCTGTAGTTTTCTTGTGATATCTTTGTCTTGCTCTGATATCAAGGTAATATTGGCCCTATAGAATTAGTTTTATCTTTCCTTTTCTCTTTTTTGGAAGAGTTTATGGATTATTGATACTAATTCTTTGAATGTTTTGTAGAATTGTCCAAATTCACTGAAGCCATCTGGGCTGTGCCTTTCTGGGCTGTGCTTTTTTCTGTGGGAAGTTTTAAAATTACTAATTTGATCTTTTCACTTCTTAAAGGCATATTCAGATATCCCATTTCTTAAGTAATTTATGTCTTTCTAGGAATTTGTCAATTTCATTTAAGTTACCTAATTTGTTGCTATAACTGTTGACAGTGTTCATAATGTTCCTTAATAGTCCTTTTTATTTTTATAAGGTTGGTAGTGATGTCCCGTCTTTTGTCCTGATTTTAGTAATTTGAGTCTTTTTAGTAATTTGTTCCATCTAGCTAAATATCTGTCACTTTTATGGATCTTTTCAAAGAACCAATTTTCAGTGTTGATTTTCTCTGTTGTTTTTCATTGTTGGACTTCATTTACTTCAACTTTAATCTTTGTCTAATCTTTGCTTGCCTTGGTTAATTATCTATTCTTTTTTCGTTTTCTTAAGGCGAAAGGTCATGTTATTTGAAATCTTTCTTTTTTAATATTTACAGAAATAACTATTCCTCTAAGCACTTCTTTAACTGCCTTCTGTAAGATTTGGCATGTTGTGTTGTCATTTTCATTCATCTCAAATTCTTTTCTATTTTTCTTTGTGATTTCCTCTTGAACCCCTAGTTATTTAGGAGTGTCTTGTTTAATTTCCACATACTGTGAATTCTCCAAATTTCCTGCTGTTGCCAATTTGTAATTTAATTCCACTGTGATTGGAGACATAGTTTGTATAATTTTAATACTTTAACATTTACCGAGGCTTATTTTGTGGCCTAACATATGCTCTGTCAAGTGTTTCGTGTGTGTGTGTGTTCTGTTTTTTTTTTTTTTTTTTTGAAACAGAGTCTCACTCTGTTGCCCCAACTAGAGTGCCGTGGCATCAGCTCACAGCAACCTCAAACTCCTGGGCTCAAGTGATCCTACTGCCTCAGCCTCCCAAGTAGCTGGGACTACAGGCATGTGCCACCATGCCCAGCTAATTTTTCTATGTATTTTTAGTTGTCCAGCTAATTTCTTTCTATTTTTTAGTAGAAACGGGATCTTGCTCTTGCTCAGGCTGGTCTTGAACTCCTGAGCTCAAACCATCCGCCCGTTTCGGCCTCCCAGAGTGCTAGGATTACAGGCGCGAGCCACTGCACCCATTTCGTGTATGTTTGATAACTATTTTGCTGTTGTTGGGTGGAGTGTTTTGTAATTGTCTGTTAGGCCTAAAACAGACAATGTTTTAATACGTGTAAACAGGTAGGTCTCTGATTTTTCTCCAGTGCTTAGAATGGTCCCTTTAGTGCCCTGGGTGGAGTTTTTCACAATTCAGGACAGTGCATTTTGGTTAGTTTGAAGATGGATGAAGTGGGATTATTGTGCAAAGGGAGGTGAGAAAGGAGAATCACCAGTATGGTGCCTCAGATTTAAGTGTGCTCTCAGGCGGATCTGTTTTAGGAAGGTTTTAGGTATGGTGGTGGCACAAAAAATGTCATTGTCTATAGTCTGATAAGTAATATTCTTTATTTCAGATATATTTTCTGAGCTCCAGATGCAGATATTGCACTCTCTGCTAGGTTAATCCATTTGGATGTCTCAGAGGCACTTCAACTATGCATCTAGATGGAGCTCATGATCTTCCAGTCTCCTTCAATCTGTTCTTGATTCAGCATTTTTTGCCCCAATAAATGATATCAGCCAGATGAAGCTAGAATTTTGCAAGTCCATATTCAGTCAGTCACTATTAATGATTCTAACTATCTCTTGAGGTAAGGGTGGCAGCCCACCATTATTATCTCTTTTTGAACTGTTGGATTATTATTATTTTTTAGCATGGGGTCTTGCTGTGTTGCCCAGGCTAGAATGCAGTGGCTATTCACAAGCGCAATAATAGTGCACCGCAGCCTTGAACTGCTGGGCTTAAGTGATCCTCCTGCCTGTGCCTCCTGAGTGGGACTACAGGCACGTGCCACTGTGCTGGGCTTACTGGATGAGTTTTTTGGATTGATGTCTTCACATTTAGTTTTGCTACTCTTTTTTCTCCCTTTTCTACTCTGTAACTTTCCGAGTGATTTTACTAAAAACAAACCATATCTTGGCACTCCCTTGCTCAAAACCTTTTTATTGCTTCTGTTAGGGTAAAGTCCAAATTTTTTCTTCTTTTTTTGGTTGTCGAATGATCCTCTATTAAAATATTTTCCTTTGTACTTTTTAAATAGCTGGGCATTCTGCTGCATCTCTTTTGATGCCATCTATGATACCATGAGGGGGTGGCATCCATCAACATTGCATCCCACAGACTGGGCAGTCCCCAAGTCTAATGATTTCAGAGAGTGCTCTGGCTGAAGATCAGTGCCACATCTGTTGGGCAATATTGACAGTCTTATTATTAATAAAAGTGATATTTCCTGTATGTTTAATGTTTTGCTGTCTTTTTCTGTCTCATGGTAGTTCCTTGAGGGCTTTGATGATCAGGGCAGAGGCAGAAGGTACCCATTTAGTCTAGGCCTTTCTGTTCTGAATGGTTAGTTTCGCTGTAATCCTCAGACCCTTTCTATCACCAGTTGCCTTAGCGATGTCATCATCAACCTTTTTTGGAGACAGACCCAGGGAGCCAGTCTTTGGGGCCAGTGCAGATGTTGCACTGACTTCGCCACCAGTGCACCTTGAGTACACATCTTTGATCTCGTTGGGGTTGAGCTTAGACTCATGGTGGAGGCAGCTGGTGTCAGATGAACTTGGATTTAGGATGAGCAAAGAAAGTTGCACCTTGACCTTTTCCGAGCCAAAAACCGAAAGCCAAATTTCTTAAAATGATTTAAGAGCTCCTCTGATCTCTGGCTCTTGCTTACCTCTCAAACTTCATCCTTTGTCACCCAGATATTAATCTGCCATATCAAACCTTTCAGTTGTTTAAGTGGCATGTTCTCTTTAACCTCTGGGTCTTGGAGATCTGATCCTGGTTCGTATCTCTAACTACCTTTCTAAGTCTCCCTCTCTCCAGCTGTATTATTCGACCAATCAAACATCTTTTAGTTACTAAGAAAGTTATGCTTTCTCTTGTGTCTTGGCTCTTTGTACATGCTATTCTAACACTTTTATTCTTTTCCACTCATTTTTGCCTTACTCCTATTCCTTCAGTTTTTGACTTAAATTTCCTGAAAGAGGCCTTCCTTGACCCCTAGACCAGGTTCGATTTCCCTGCTAAAGCTTCCATTGTACCTTTTATGTACTTTAGCATCACATTCAACACATTTTATAAGGATTACTTGTTTTTCTTCTCCACTACACTGTGAACTTTCAAAGGGTGGCATCTGGATTCTGAGTTTGTCTGGTTCACTGCTGTAACCTTAGCACCTGGCATCTTGCCAGACACATGGAAAACTGCTCAGTGCATATTTATTGAATGTTGACTAATGAATGTCATAATTAACTTTGCTTAGGTGCATCAGGAAATGTTTCAGAGATAAGGAAACGGCTGGGTTGGGGCTTAAAAAATTGATAGAAGTTTTCAGGAAATTGGAGTGAGAGTTAGGGTGATGAGAGGAAGGGCACGTTGGAAAGACTTTTTGTAAAGGCACAAAGATAGGAAAAAGCACAGGGCCTTAGGCAGCTGACTCCCCAGCTGCCTGAGGGTGAATTTGAGGAATTGTTGAGAGATGAGACTAGAGGATGAAGGAGACGCAGATCATGGAGGGCCTTTATAGATCATATTCATCTTGGCATTAGATCTCATATTAAGGAGGGAATTTTAACATTTATTAAACTTTTGTTGTGTCTTAAGATTTTTTCTTAAAATATATCATTTAGTATTCATAACACTCTTCTTTCTGTCACCTGAGTTTCATCTGACCTGAATGATGACTGGTATCTTATTTATCCTGATATACTCAGTGTTTATGATTATATCCTAAGGAGGATCATCATTCTTTGAAATCAGGTTTTGTGTATTATGTTTCTGTCTATACCAAAGAGAATTTAGGTCATTTTTGGTAATATAGTTTTATCTGTGCCTCCAGTTTTAATGTAATCTTGTCAATGCCTCTTTAAAAATGCTTCCAGATGAGCACAGCATGCTAGATGCATACTGATCATTCCTTTCAGAGTAGAACAGAGTTTTTACTACCTGTGTTCCTTGCCCTCTGCTTTTTTAATGAAATTGATAGTGACATTAATATTTTTTTGGGTAGCCATATCATGCTGTTTAAGTTACTAAACCTTATCAAGCTTTTTAAAAAAATATTTTTGTGTAAGAGATGGGAGTCTTGCTATGCTTCTCAGGCTGATCTCAAGCTCCTAGCCTCAAGTGATCCTCCTGCCTTGGCCTCCAAAAGTGCTGGGATTACGGGTGTGAGCCACACACCCAGTCCAAAGCTTATCAAGCTTTTTATGTGAACTACTTTTAAAATATTTTGTACTTGTTCAGCGGATCTTGTGGAGCCTGAGTTAAGGGATTTTAATCTTTATTCCTACTAAACTTTGTTAGTTTTAGCTTCTAATTCTAACTTTTTTTCTATTTCTATGTTTTATTTATTTTTATTTTTATTTTTTTGAGACAGAGTCTCGCTCTGTTGCCTGGGCTAGAGTGAGTGCTGTGGTGTCAGCCTAGCTCACAGCAACCTCAAACTCCTGGGCTCAAGCACTCCTTCTGCCTCAGCCTCCCAAGTAGCTAGGACTACAGGCATGCACCACCATGCCTGGCTAATTTTTTCTACATATATTTTTAGTTGTCCAGCTAATTTCTTTCTGTTTTTAGTAGAGACGGGGTCTCACTCTTGTTCAGGCTGGTCTCGAACTCCTGACCTTGAGTGATCCTCCCGCCTCAGCCTCCCAGAGTGCTAGGATTACAGGCATGAGCCACTGCACCTAGCCTATTTCTACGTTTTAAAATTTATATATTTAAATAACTAATAGATGGCTTAAAAATCCCAAGATAGGCTATATGCTACTGTGATGTTTCCCTTGCCCATTCAGTCCTCCACCTTTTCCACAGTTTCTTGTGTATTCTTCTGGAATTTTTCTGTGTGTTCATGGTACTAGTAAATATTAATGCATATTCTTATGTTTTCTTTATTTTTTTGCACTAAAAGTAGCATACTGTACTTACTGTTCAGCAATATCCCTCTGTAACTTAATAATATTTCTTTTTTTTTTCCTGAGATGGGGTCTCACTATGTTGCCCAGGCTGGCCTCATACTCCTAGGCTCAAGTGACCCCACCCCCACCTTATCTTCCCAAGTAGAATAATATTTCTTGGAAATCTTTCCATATAATCCATAAAGAGCTTCCTTATTTTAAAAATATGCAGATTATTTCATGTATGGATGTGCTGTAATTTAACCAGTCCTTTATTAATGGATATTTGAATTGTGAATATTCTTTGCTAATACAAACAGTATTGCAGTGAATGACCTTGTATGTACTCGCCAACCATCATTTTCACTTGTGCAAGTATATCTGTAAGATTAAGTCACAGTTGGATGTGTTGGATCTTTGGTTATATGCACTTGTCCTTCAGTGGTAGTTTTAAGTTGTTTTTTTTTTTTTTAAATTTAATCTTGCACATTTCTTAAGTTACTAGATATTTACCTTTTTGTAGCTGTTGTCAGTGAGATCTTTTCTATGATTATATTTCCATTGATTACATATATTGATCTGTGTGTGTGTGTATATACGCAACCTTACTCTTATTTTTATTGTAGTTATTTTTCCAGGTGATTTTCTTGGGTTTTCTAAGTATATAAAATCACCTGCTAAATAGTGCTTATTTTTTCCTTTTCTCTCCACACTTGATTTTAATACAAAATGTTTTCATTAGTGTTTACCTTTGCATTGTTAAATAATCTTATACTTTTTACTTGATTTGTGTACATCAGTTATACACAATATATTTCAAGTATATCAGAATATTTACAAGATATACTTTTGAGTCCCAGTCATTACAAATGAGGCCATTAGCACATTTAATCTGCCTCTCACCTTCTTTCCTTTCCAGTTTTTTCTTGTGTGTTATTCCGCATTGTCAGGGCATTTAACATTCATATTCTGTCACTCTGATCCCCACATTTGTTTTATTCTTAGTTCTGCTGTTAGATTTACTCAGTGCTCATTGTCAGTTCTTTTTGTGAAGTTTCCTCAAAATTTTATTCTCTGTTAGTTTCCTCAAGAAAAGATTATGAGCAAGATATTACCTAAGTTTGTGGGTGTTCAGAAAACTGTTTGTAGCTTTTATATTTTATACTTTAAGGACTCCTTGGCTGGATGGAACATCCTTTGAAATTATTTTCTTTCCCTCAATGTCTTCAAAATATTTCTCTGTCATTTAGCGTTAAGTGTTGGAGTGGACAAATATGAGGCTAGTGTAATTTTTTTTTTTTTTTTTTGAGACAGAGTCTCACTCTGTTGCCCAGGCTAGAGTGAGTGCCGTGGCATTAGCCTAGCTCACAGCAACCTCAAACTCCTGGGCTCAAGCGATCCTACTGCCTCAGCCTCCTGAGTAGCTGGGACTACAGGCATGTGCCACTACGCCCGGCTAATTTTTTCTATATATTTTTAGTTGTCCAGATAATTTCTATTTTTTTTTTTTAGTAGAGGCGGGATCTCGCTCTTGCTCAGGCTGGTCTCAAACTCCTGAGCTCAAACAATCCGTCCGCCTCGGCCTCCCAGAGTGCTAGGATTACAGGCATGAGCCACCGTGCCCAGCCAAGGCTAGCGTAATTTTAACCCCGTGTTTTCTTTTTCTTAAATTTAAATTTAATTTTTTTAAATTTATTTTTTGTTTGTGTATATTCATGGTACAGGTGCATTTTTGCTACATTGATACATTGCATTTTGATGAAGTCACAGCCTTTAGTGCATACATCACTGGAACAATGCACATTATACCCACCGAGCAACCTACAATCCCCCTCACCCCTCTGAATCTTCATTGTCCATCATTTCACACTCTGCTTCCATGTGTACACATTATTTAGCTCCCACTTATAAGTGAGAACATGTCATATTTTGTGTTTCTATGTCTGAGTTATTGTACTTAAGATAATGGCCTGCAGTTCAATCCATCTTGCTGCAGAAGACAGAATTTCGTTCTTTTTATGGCTGAATAGTATCCCATTGTGTGCGTACACACACACACACACAGAGACACACCACATTTTCCTCATCCAATTCTCTGTTGATAGACACTTAGGTTGATCCTTATTTTTGCTATCGTGAATAGTGCTGTGGCAAACATATGAGTTCAGGTATCTCTTATATGTATTAATTTCTTTTCCTTTGGATAGATACCAAGTAATGGGATTGCTGGATCATATGGTAGTTCTATTTTTTTTTTTTTGAGAAATCTCGGTACTGTTTTCCATGGAGGTTGCACTAATTCACCTTCCCACTAACAGTGTATAAGAGTTCCCTTTCCCCTGTATCTTTGCCAACATCTATTATTTTTTTTCTTTTTAATAATAGCCATTGTGATTAGTGTAAGATGATATCTTATTGTGGTTTTAATTCGCATTTCTTTGATTAGTGATGTTGAACATTTTTTCAAATGCCTTTTGACCATTTGATTGTTTTCCTTTGAAAAATGTCCATTTATGTTCTTATCCCACTTTTTAATGGCATTATTTTGTTGTTGATGTTGTTGAGTAGCTGGAGTTTCTTGTTAATTCTGGATGTTAGTCCCCTGTTGGATATATAGTTTGCAAATATTTTATCTCATTCTGTGGGTTGTCTGTTTGTTGATTTCTTTCTTTTGCTGTGCAGAAGCTTTGAGTTTAATATAGTCCCATTGGTCCATTTTTGTTTTTGTTGCCTGTGCTTTTGAGGTCTTTGTCATGAATTTTTTGCCTAGACTGATGTTCAGTTTTCCTTAGGTTTTCATCTAGTATTTTTTATAGTTTCAGGTCTTAGATTTAAGTTTTTAATCCATCTTGAGTTGATTTTTGTAGATGGTGAGAGATAAGGGTCCAGTTTCATTCTTCTGTGTATGGCAATCCAATTTTCTTAGCACCATTTATTGAAAAGGCAATCCTCAGTGTATGTTCTTGTTGAGTTTGTCAAAGATCAGCTGGCTAGATCAGCTAGCTGGCTATGACCATATTTTTTTTTTTTTTTTTTTTTTTACTTCTACCATGGACTGCTACTCAACTACAAAAAATAATGGCTATGAGTATTTGGATTTATTTCTGGGTTCTGTTCTGTTGATCTATGTGTTTATTAATATTTTTATACAAGTACTATGCGTTTTTGGTTACTATAGCCTTGCAGTAAAATTTGAAGTCAGGCAATGTGATGCCTCCAGTTTTGTTCTTTTTGCTTAGGGTTGCTTTGGCTATTTGGACTCTCTTTTGGCCCCATAAGAATTTTAAAATTGTTTTTCTAATTCTGTGAAAAATGACATTGTTATTTTGATAGGAATCGCATTGAATTTGTACATTGCTTTGGGTAGTATGGTCATTTTTACAAAATTGATTCTTCCAATCATGAGCATGGGATGTTTTTCCATTTGTGTTATCTAAAATTTCTTTAATCACTGATTTGTAGTTTTCCTTGTAGAGATCTTTCACCTATTTGGTCAAATTTATTCCTAGGTATTTTATTTTTTTTATTTTTTAATTTTTTTTGCAGCTATTGCAAATGGGATTGAATTCTTGATTTGGGTCTCAGTTTAGTCATTGTTGATGTATAGAAATGTGATTGATTTTTGTACATTTTAATTTTTAAGTGCTTTTGTCTGCATTTTTAAAAGGTTTTTAAAATTTAAATAGATTTGGGGCGGTACACGTGATTTAAAAAAAAATTACTTGGATGAATTGCATAGTAGAGAAGTCTAGATTTTTAATATACTCATCACCTGAATAGTGTACATTGTACCCAATAGGTCATTTTTCATCCTGCACCCCATGCCAGCCCTCCCCCTTCTGAATCTCCATTGTCCATTATGTCACTCTGTATGACCATGCATCATTGCTTAGCTCCCACTTATAAGTGAGAACATGCGGTATTTGGTTTTTTGTTCCTAGGTTGCTTCATTTAGAATGGTGGCCTCCACTTCCATCCAAGTTGCTGTAAAACACATTATTTCATTCTTTTTGATGGCTAAGTATTATCCCATGGTATATATATATACCACATTTACTTTATGCACTTGTCAGTTGGTGGGCACTTAGGTTGGTTCTGTATCTTTGCAATTGTGAATTGGGCTGTGATAAACATATATTTAATAGGTGCAGGTGTCTTTTTGCAGTATCAAATGGTAGATCTATTTTTAGTTCTTTGAGAAATTGCCATACTGTTTTCCATAGAGGTTGTACTCGTTTACATTCCCACCAATAACGTATAAGCATTCCCTTTTCACTGCATCCCTGCCAGCATCTATTGTTTTTTGGCTTTTTAATAATCGCCATTTTGACGGGTAAGGTGATACCTCATTGTGGTTTTAATTTGCATTTCCCTAATGATTAGCGGTATTAAGTATTTTTTCATATGTCTGTTGGCCATTTAATTCTCTTTTTTTGAAAACTTGTATTCATGTCTTTTGCCCACTTTCTAATGGGGTTATTTGTTTTTTTCGTGCTGATTTGTTGGAGTTCCTTATAGATTCTGGATATTGGGCCTGCATATATGTATAGCTTGCAAATATTTTCTCATATTCTGTATATTGTCTATTTACTCTGTTGATTATATCTTCTGCTGTACAGAAGCTTTTTAGTTTAATTAAGTCCCATTTATTTATTTTTGGCTTTTAAAAAATTTGCCTTTGAGGGTCTTAGTCATAAATCGTTCACTTTGGCCAATGTCGAGGATAGTTTTGCCTAGGTTTTCTTCTAATATTTTTGTGGTTGCAGGTCTTACATTTAAGTCTTTAATCCAGCTTCAGTTAATTTTTGTATATAATGAGAGATAGGGATCCAGTTTCATTCTTATGTGCAAGACTATCCAATTTCCCTAGCACCATTTATTGGATAAGGTGCCTAGCCAGGCAAGGTGGCTCACTCCTGTAGTCCTAGCTACTTGGGAGGCTGAGGTAGGAGGATTGCTGGAGCCCAGGAGTTTGAGGTTGCAGTGAGCTATGATGACACCACTGCACTCTATCACAGGCAACAGAATGAGACCCTGTGTCCATCAAAAAATAAAAAATAAGGTATCCTTTCCCCATTGTATGCTTTTGTCTGCTTTTTTGAAGATTAGTTGATTGTAGGTATTTGGATTTATTTCAGGGTCCTCCGTTACATTCCATTAGTCTATGTGTCTACTTTTATAGCACTGTCATGCTGTTTGGGTTACTGTTGCCTTGTAGTATAATTTAAAGTCAGGTAATGTAATGCCTCCAGATTTGTTCTTATTGCTTAGGATTGCTTTGGCTATTGGGGCTTTTTTTGGTTCCACATGAATTTTAGGATTGTTTTTTTCTAATTTAGTGAAAAATGATATTGGCATTTTGATAGGAATTGCACTGAGTCTGTAGGTTACTTGGGCAGTATGAACACTTTAACAATATTGATTCTTCCGGTCCACAAGCCTGGGAAGCTTTTCCATTTGTTTGTGTCCTCAATGATTTCTTTCATCAGTGTTTTGTAGTTCTCCTTGTAGACATGTTTCACCTCCTTGGTTATGTATATTTCATGGCATTTTTTTTTTGCAGCTGTTGTAAATGGGAATGGGTTCTTGATTTTATTCTCACCTTGGTTATTAGTAGTGTATAGAAATGCTACTGATTTGTGTACATTGATTTTGTAACCCGAGACTTTGCTGAATCCATTTATCAATTTTTGGAGTCTTTTCGAGGAGTCTTTAGGGTTTTCTAGGTATAAGATCATATCATTGGCAAACAGGGATAGTTTGATTTCCTCTTTTCCAATTTGGATGTTGTTTATTTCTTTCTCTTGCCTGATTGCTTTGGCTAGGACTTACAATACTATGATGAATACAAATGGCGAAAGTGGGCATTCTTGTGTTGTTCAGTTATTAGGGGGATTGTGTCCAGCTTTTCCCCATTCCGTATGATGTTGACTGTGGGTTTGTTTTATATAGCTTTTATTATTTTGAGGTATGTTCATTCTATGCCTTATTTGCTGAGGGTTTTTATCATGAAGGGAAATTGGATTTTGTTGAATGCTTTTCCTGTGTGTATTAAGATGATGATACGGTTTTTGTTTTTAATTCTGTTTTATGTGGTGAATCACATTTATTGACTTGTGTATGTTGAACCATCCTTATATTCCTGGGATAAAACCCACTTGATCATGGAGAATTATCTTTTTGATGTGCTGTTGCATTTGGTTTCCTAGTATTTTGTTGAGATTTTTGCATCTGTGTTCATCAAGGATATTGTTCTGTAGTTTTCTTTTTTGTTGTGTCCTTTCCTTGCTTTGGTATCAGGGTGATGTTGGCTTCATAGAATGAGTTAGGGAGGATTTCCTCCTTTTGGATGTTATGGAACAGTTTCAGTAGGACAGGTACCAGTTCTTTGTAAGTCTGGTAGAATTTGGCTGTGATTGAGTCTGGTCCTGGGCTTTTTTTGTTGGAGTATTTCCTATCACTAATTTAATGTCACTATTTGTTGTGGTCTGTTCATGATTTATTTTTCTCCTGATTCAAGATTGGGAGGTTTTGTGTTTTCAAAAATTTATCTATTTACTTTATGTGCATGGATGTGTTCACAGTATTTTTGGATGATCTTTTGTGTTTCTATGTTATCAGTTATAATATCTCCTTTTTCATTTTTGATTGTGTTTATTTGAATCATCCCTATTCTTTTCTTGGTTAATCTAGCTAGGGGTCTATTGATTTTTATATTTTCAAAAGACCAACTTTTCATTTCATTAATCCTTTGTATTTTTAAAAATTTCTATTTCATCTAGGTCTTCCGATCATTGTTATTTCTTGTCTTCTTGTAGCTTTGAGTTTGGTTTTTTCTTATTTTTTCTAGTTTCTTGAAGTGTGACATAGGTTGTTAATTTGTGATCTTTGTCTTTTTTATGCAGGCCTTTAGCGCCATAATTTTCAATCTTATCACTGCTTTCACTGTATCCCAGAGATTTCGATAGCTTGTATCACCATTGTCATTCAATTAAAAAATTTTTTTGATTTGTCTTGATTTCATTTTTGACCCAAAGATTGTTCAGCAGCAGGCTAATTTCCATGTATTTGTATAGTTTTTAGAGTTCCTCTTGAATTGATTTCTAGTTTTAGTCCACTGTGGTTTGAGAACTTACATGATGTGAGTTAGTTGTTTTTGTTTTTGTTTTTTTGTTTTTTTGTTTTTTTTTGAGACAGAGTCTTGCTTTGTTGCTGGTGCTAGAATGCCATGGTGTCAGCCTAGCTTACAGTAACCTCAAACTCCTGGGCTCAATTGATCCTCCTGCCTCAACCTCCTGAGTAGCTGGGACTACAGGGGTGTGGCACCACACCTGGCTAGTTTTTTGTTTCTATTTTTAGTTGCCTAGCTAATTGTTTCTATTTTTAGTAGAGATGGGGTCTCACTCTTACTCAGGCTGGTCTTGCTCTTACTCAGCCTGGTTTCAAAGTCCTGACCTGAAGCGATCCTCCTGCCTTGGCCTCCCGGAGTGCTGGGATTACAGACATGAGCCACCGCACCCAGGCCTATGAGTGAGTTTTTAAAAAAAATTTGCTGAGACTTGTTTTGTTGGACTAATTAACATATGGTCTGTCTTAGAGAATGTTCCATGTGCTGATAAGAAGAATATGTATTCTGCAGTTTTTGAGTAGAATGTTTTGTCTATGTCTCTTAGGTCTGTTTCTTCTAGTGTCTGATTTAAGTCCAGTGTTTCTTTGTTGATTTTCTGCCTTGATGATCTGCCTAGTTCTATCAGTGGAGTGTTGAAGTTCTCCACTATTATTATATTGCTGTTTCTTTCTTTGTTTCTTTCTTTTTTTAGGTCTAGAAGTATTTGTTTTATGAAACGGTGAACTCTGGTGTTAGATGCTTATGTATTCATGACTTTTATATCTTCTCATTGAAGTGATCCTTTTATTATCATATGATGACCATTTTTGTCTTTTTTTTTTTGCTGTTATTGATTTAAAGTCTGTTTTTTTCTGATATAAGAGTAGATACTCCTGCTTGTTTTGGTTTCCATTTATGTAGAATATTTTTAACTACCCATTTACCTTGAGTGTATGAAAATATTTATGAGCCAAATGGGTTTCTTGGTGATAGCAGATATTTGGGTTTTGTTTCTTTATGCGTTGTGCCAATCTATCTTTTTAATGGGGCATTTAGGCCATTTACATTCAATGTTAATATTGATAAGTGAGGTAGATACTGTTCCAGTCATGTTGATTATTTCCAGTTGCTTTGTATTCTTCTTTGTATTAGTGTTTTTTATGAGAGCTATGAGTTTTTACTTTTGAGCATTTTTATTCTGGTTAAGTAGTGACCATTACTTTTGACTTTTAGAGCACTTTTGATCATTTCTTTGTAGAGCAGGTCTAGTGGTGACATTCCTTTAGTGTTTGCTTGTCTGGGAAAGACTTATTTCTCCTTCATTTATGAAACAGTTTTCCAGGATACAAAATTCTTGGGTGACAGTTATTCAGTTTAGGAGGACTAAAGATAGGACTTCAACCCCTCTGGCTTGTAGGGTTTCTCTTGAGAAGTCTGTCAGTCTAGTGGGTTTTCATTTGTAAGTTACTTGATGTTTTCACCTCATGGCTTATAGGAGTTCCTCCTTCATGTTAACTTTGGCTAGTCTGGTGATGTGCCTTGGTGATATCATTTTTGCAATGAATCTCCCAGGTGCTCATTTTCTTTTATTTGGATGTCTAAATCTCTAGCAATACCAGGGGAGTTTTCCTCAATTATTCCCTCAAATAGGTTTGCCAGGCCTTTTGCTTTTTCTTCTTTTCCCTATGATTCTTATATTTGGGCACTTTACATAATCCCATTTTTCTTAGAGACTGTTCATTTCTCTTAATTCTTTGTCATTTATTTTTGACTGACTGGGTTAATTTGAAAGATTTCCCTTTAAGCTCTGCTTTTTTTTTTCTTTTTTCTGCTTGGTCTAGTATATTCTTAAAATGTTCCAGGGTGTTTTGTATTTACCTAAATGAATTTTTCATTTCCAGAAGTCTTATTTGGGCCTGTTTTTAAAATATATTTATCTCTTTAGTAAATTTTTCATTCGTTGCCTCAGTTATTTTTCTGGCTTCTATGAGTTGGTTTTCCATTTTCTATTAGATCTCATTAAGCTTCCTACAATCCATATTTGGAATTCTTTATCTGTCATTTTAGTATTTGCATTTTGGTTGGGATCCATTACCAGAGAGGTGGTATGATCCTTTGCAGGAATCCTTTCACTCTGATTTTTCATACTTCTGGAGTTCTTACACTGATTCCTTTTTATCTGGAGCAGCTGTCACTTCTTGTTCTTGAATTTTCTTTTGTTTAGATGTGACTTTTTTTCCTTCCCTCTTAAGGGTGTGCCTGTAGCATATGTTGTGTAAGGACCTTTGGCTTTTGTGTAGGTATTTTCTGGGGGTTGTGGGGGGAATAGGTTCTGAATGAATAGCCTTAGTGTGGTGGTTTTCTCAGTTGCTAGTTATTTGTAGGCTGTAGTGGTGTTGTACTGTGTCTGTGGGCAGATTCCCAGTCTCTTGTCAAGAAGCAGAGATGGAGGTCTTTGAAATCTTTTCTATTTCCCTAGTCCTCTGGACTTGAATTATATTGGGACACCCAGTTCAATCTTCAAGTCAGTAGGTGGTGCTTGTGGGTCAGAGTTGGCCATGCTTTGTATGACTGAATCAGTAAATGCTGTAACGGGGTGTACAAGTTGATTTCCCTGCCAGTAGGGAAGGTGCTTGCAGGAGTGAGCCAGCTGTGGTGGTGATTTGGGGGCCTTTGACTGGCCCTAGTCAATCAGGGGAAGCACTTGGATGTCCCAGGCAGTGGGCGGAGCCTGGAGCTTCCAGGGGGTCTCCTCTTTGTTCTCCAGCACAAGGGCATATAAAGGGGTGAGACTGGGTGGAGCTGGGTTGGGTGAGCCTGCATTTAGGCTCCACAAAAGCAGGCACAGGTCCTGTCTCAGCAAAGATCGGGAGTTGGCTCCCGGATACTGGGGAAAGCCACTAGGGAGGGGCTGATGTGGCCCCACCATGCCAAAAAGTCTGCTCTTGGGAGAGGGGTAGCCTGGAATTTATAGTCCAGCAGGCAGGAGTGGGTTTCACTCTCCCTCCACTTCCCTTGCCCCTCAGATCTCTCTGCAGAGTCTGGCTGCAGGCAGCAGCCCACACCAACTGAGCTCACTAGCATTGCTGCCACAGGCTGTGTTGTGAGCTTCCCCGCCCATGACCCTGATCTGGACTGAATGCATGACCTTCCTCTGAGGGGAGGGGTGCTCAGTGAGTACACTGTGGTTTGCGCCCACACCATATTATCGTTTTAGTTCTGTCCACCTGGGCTCTTTCCCCTCTCAAGATCAGTTCACAAATTTCTCCTCTGTGCCCCTGAATGAGGCAGTTGAGTTTTGGGTGTATGGGATCAGGCCTGAAGACCTGTCTCTTATCCCCTTGGCCCATGACAGGGAAAGGCATGCTGATCCCAAGTTATTTGTGAAGTGCTCAAGTAGGCTTAATGTCCCTCTGCTCTGGGTTATGTCCTGCTTTGCTGGAGCAGCCAGGAAGGCTGCTCCAGGCAGGGCTGGTGGATGGGGAGCTCGTAGTCTGAGCACCCCTCAGCTGCAGGTTTTTGAGGGGAAAGGCATGAACCACACCCTTTGTGGAAAACTGGATTTGGTAGATGTGCCAACAGAGGGGAAGCATCAACTCCCAGTTGCCTTCTCTTCATCATCCCTTGGGGCACCTGTGCTGATCACTTGTGGGAATTGCCACTGCTGTGTCAGTAGGTGTGGGCAAGGGAGGGGAAGAGAAGAGTCTGAATGGAGGAGAAGTGGTGCTCTGGTGTGCTGCACTCTCCTCTTACCTGAAGGTAACCCACCCTGAACGTCTAAGTTCTGGGATCACATAGTTCCCCTGGGACCCACTGGCCACCTGTGGCTACTGTAGTCTGAGTGGGTGTTGGGGAATGTTTGTGTGGGATCCAGTGACAAACAACTGAAGGGCTGATGCTCCCTGGGCAGAACAAAGGCACTCAATGGGTTTAAAAGCAGTATGGCGCCTGTTGCCTCTGCCCTGGCCTGTGGTGAGGGGCAGTGACCCTATGTAGACCTGCAGCCCGCTGCTCTGTTCTCAAGAAGCTCCCAGTTTACTGATGGCAGCAGTGCTTGGGCTTGTGAGAGTAGAGGAGCTCTCAGACATTTTTGGAGCCTGCAGAGTGCCAGAGGTGTGAAGCAAGGAAAAACAAACATCCCCATCTAGCTTTCCACAGGCCTCCAAATTCCTTAGGGGTCAATCTCTGCTGAAATCTTGCTTCTCCTTCTGCCCTGCAACATCTTCCTGTGGGATCTCCAGTAGGTTCTGGTGCCTACCCTCAGAAATACACCTGGCCTATACTTTTTCATATGAAACTTTCTCTTACATGATCTGGCAACCAGTGTCTCTAGTCAGCTATCTTTGTGTATTGATTTTATAAGCTGAGACTTTGCTGAATTCATTTATCAAATCTAGGAGTCTTTTAGCAAAGTCATTAGGGTTTTCTAGGTATAAGATCATCAGCAAACAGAGATAATTTGACATGCTTTTATTCAATTTGGATGTCTTTTATTTTGTACTTGTGCCTGATTTCTCTAGCTAGGACTTCCAATACTGTGTTGAATAGAAGTGGTGAAAGTACGGATCCTTGTCTTCTTCCAGTTCTCAGGGAGAATGCTTTCAGTTTTTCCCTGTTCAGTATGATGTTGGCTGTGGGTATGTCATGTATGGCTTTCATTATTTTGAGATATGTTCCTTTTATGCTGAGTTTTTTCAGGGTTTTTATCATGAAGGTATGCCAGATTTTATCAAATTATTTTTCCACTCCATTGAGATAATCATATGGTTTTTGTTTTTAATTCTGTTTATGTGGTGCATCACATTTATTGACTTGTGTATGTTGATCTGTGCATCCTCGGGATGAAACCCACTTTATTGTGGTGAAATTATCCTTTTGATGTGTCATTGGATTTAGTTTGCTAGTATTTTGTTGAAGGTTTTTGCATCTATGTTCATCAGAGACTTTGGCCTGTAGTTTTCTTTTTTTGTTGTGTCTTTCCTGGATTTGGTATCAGCGTGATACTGGCTTTGTAGAATGAGTTAGAGAGAATTCCTACTTTCTCAATCTTTTGTAACAGTTTTGATAGGATTGGCATCAGCTCTTTGTATGACTGGTAGAGTGAGGCTGTGAATCCATATGGTCCTAAGCTTTTATTTGTTGTGAGTTTTTTTATTACTTAATCTCATTAGTCATTATGGGTCTATTCAGGGGTTCTATTTCTTCCTGGTTCAATCTCAGAAGGTTGTATTTTTCAGGAATTCATCCATTTCCTCTAGATTTTCTAGTTTTTGAGTATATAGGTGTTCATAATAGTCACTGATGATCTTTTATATTTCTGTGTTACCAATTATAATGTCTCCTTTTTCATTTCTCATTGTATTTATTTGGATTTTTGTTTTTCTTTTCTTGGTTAGTCTCGCTCGTGGTTTATCAATTTTCTTTATCTTTTTTAAGAACCAGCTTTTCATTTCATTGATCCTTTGTGTCGTTTATGGTCTCTGTTTCATTTATTTCTGCTGTGATTTTTATTCTTCTGCTAACTTTGGGTTTGGTTCGTTCTTATTTTTCTAGTTCCTTGAGGTACGATGTTAGGTTGTTAATTTGTGACCTAGATATCTACTTTTTGGATGTAGGCATTTAATGCTATAAACTTCTCTCTTAGCACTGCCTTTACTGTATCCCAGATGTTTTGATATGTTGTGTTTTCATTTTCATTTGTTTAAAAAAATTTGTAATTTCCATCTTTATTTCTTTGTTGATCCAGTGATCTTCCAGGATCACTGTTGTTTAGTTTCCATGTGTTTGTATAGTTTCTGAAGTTCCTCTTCATATTGATTTTTGGCTTTATTCCATTGTGGTCTGAGAAGATACTTGATATGATCTTGATTTTTAAAAATTTATTAAGATTCAGTTTGTGGCCCCAAATGTGGTCCGTCTTCTAGAATGTTCCATGCGCTAATGAAGAGAATTTATGTTCTCTAGCTGTTTGGTGGAATGTTCCGTAAATGTCTTTTGATGTAAAGTTCAATTTAATTCCAATATTTCTTTGTTGATTTTCTGTCTCGATGATCTGTCTAGTGCTATGAGTGGGGTGTTGAAGTCCCCCACTATTATTGTGTTGCTGTCTTTTTCTTTCTTCAAGTCTAGTAATGTTTGTTTTGTGAATATGAGTGCTCCGATGTTGGGTGCATATATGTTGAGGATTGTTATATCTTCTTGCTGAATTCATCCCTTTATAATTATATGGTGGCCTTTTCTTTTCTTTTTTTTTTTTTTCACTCTGTTTGATTTAAAATCTGTCTTATCCGATGTAAGTATAACTACTCCTGCTCACTTTCAATTTTTGTTAGTGTGGAATATCTTTTCTTGCCCCTTTATTTTCAGTCTATATGTGTCTTTATGGTTAGGGTAAGTCTCTTGTGAACAGTGTATAGTTTGATCATATTTTTTAATCCATTCTGCCATCTATATCTTTTAATTGGACCATTTAATCCATATTCATTCAAGATTGATATATTGATATGCAAGGCTTTGTTCTTGTAATATTTTAATTGATTTCTAGTTTTATGAATTCTTTATTTTTCTCTTTTTGTCATTGTGATTTGCTGTACTTCTGTCTATTGTCATTTAATTCATTTCTCTTCCTCCTTTGTATCATTGTTATATAAAACCTATCAGTTTAATGTTTTTGTGATGGTGAATGTTGACCTTTTGATTCCATATCTAAGACTGTTTTGGCTGTGCAGAAGCTTTTTAATTTGATCAGGTCCCATTTATTTGTTTTTGTTGTTGCTGTGATTGCCTTTGGGGTCTTCTTCATAAATTCTTTGCCTAGGCCAATGTCTATAAGAGTTTTTCCAAAATTTTCTTCTAGAATTCTTATGGTTTCACACCTTAGGTTTAAGTCTGTACCCCCATAATATGCTGAAATAAAAAAGAAAAAAAAAAGACTGTTTTGAGCATTTCCTATACTACCAGTCTAGTGGTGATGAATTCTCTGAGCATTTGCTTGTCTGGGAAAGACTTTATTTTTCCTTCATTTATAAAGCTTATTCTGGCAGGACATAAAATTCTTGGCTGGCAGTTTTTTTCTTTCAACACTTTGAAAATGCCATCCCTTTCTCTTCTGGCATATAAGGTTTTTGCTGAGAAGTCAGCTGTTAGTCTGATTGGGGTTTCCTTTATAGGCAAGTAGATGCTTTTTTCTTGCTAATTTTAAAATTCTTTCTTTTACTCTGATTTTCATCATTCTGATTATGCTATGCTGTAGTGAAGTCCTTTTTGCAGTGTTTTTTTGCCTGGGGATCATTGGGTCTCCTATATCTGAATGTCCAATTTTCTTACAAGTCCTGGGAAGTTTTCATCAGTTAATTACTTAGTTTTCTAAACTTTTTTTTTTTTTTTTTTTTTTGAGACAGTCTCACTCTCTTGCCCGGGGCAAGTGCCGTGGCGTCAGCCTAGCTCACAGCAACCTCAAACTCCTGGGCTCGAGCAATCCCACTGTCTCAGCCTCCCGAGTAGCCGGGACTACAGGCATGCGCCACCATGCCCGGCTAATTTTTTCTATATATATTTTTAGCTGTCCAATTAATTTCTTTCTATTTTTTGGTAGAGACAGGGTCTCGCTCTTTCTCAGGCTGGTCTCGAACTCCTGAGCTCAGAATGATCCACCCGTCTCGGCCTCCCAGAGTGCTAGGATTACAGGCATGAGCCACCGCGCCCGGCCTCCTGTTTCTCTTTGGCCAGGTGGTGCTGCCAGCTGTGTCAGTCAGAACTAGGCCCAAGGGTAGGGCACTACCTAGCTTAAATTTTTAAAATGGTACCGTGGGCCTGTGACCAGAGAGGGTGGAGCCTCTTCTAGGCAACAGTGTGAGCAAGATGCTGGGGAGAGTGCCATCTGCTTACCACTTGGTCTCACAGCAGCCTGTTGTAGGCTAGTGGCTATTGTCCTGGTATTTGTAGTAGAGCTTGGGCAGTGTGTCTCTTTATCCCCAATATCTAGGCTTTCAGAATGATACCCAGCTGAAGCTGCTCTAGGCTTGGATGCCTGTGGGATTCCGTATGAGTTTCGTTTCTGGAGCGTCGTCCCTGTGCAATTTCTAGGCAGCTCCCTATGTTAGGCCTGAGGTCCATGTGGATTGAGGGGTTTCTTCTGTGGGCAAGATCATAAAACCTGTTTTGGCATGTGGAGCCCTGGGGGTTTCTTGCATTGTTTCCCTGCATCCAGGACTTCTCTTAGCTATCCGCCAGTCCTGGCCAGACAAGCCGGCCAGACAAGCCTTGCCTTACTTACTTCTGGTGCTTCCTGTCACTTCTTTGGCAAATCATAGCATTCTCTCCTAGATGATCTGCTTTAAATGTATGTGCTTACTATTCTGATTCCTCTCTGTGGAGGAAGCACGTATTACCTGTGTCTAGTCAGCCATGTTCTTTTTTTAGTTTTTAAAGTCTAGTAAATTCTAGGCTATGTCTTATGTTGAGCATTTGCATCAGTGTTTCTTGGCACAAAGTATATCTTAAATACTTTTTCTTTTTTGCACCATAAAACCTTCCTGAGTTATATCTCTATAATTGTATTTCTGAATTATATTTTCCCTTTGCATTCATTTAGATATTCCAATTATGCATATATTTGATTCTTTTTGTTATCTTCTTTAGCTATGATTTTCTCTCTAATCTCTTTTCAAATTTGTGGTTGGTGTTTTTAATGAGTTTGGGAGAAATGTCGGACATTATCTTAGTGAATATTGTTTCTTTCCCATTCCCTTTTTAAGGACTTGAAATTGTAAGTTTTTTTAGACCTTTTGATCAAGTTCCACATGACTCATATGCCTTATCTGTTTTTTCTTCTCTCTGTTTCAGTTTAGATGTTTTCTATTGATTTGTCTTCAAGTTCACTGTGTTCTGTTGTGCTTTTACTCTCTTGTTAAACATCCATTGAATTCTTAACTTCATTTATTGAATTTTTTCATTATTAGAATGTCCATTTGACTCTTATTTACAGGTTAAATCCTCCATTGAAATTCTACAACCTATCATTATTTTCTTAATTTAGCCTACTAATTACAGTTTTAAAAAAATTCTTGTCTGGGCCCAGCATGGTTACTCATGTCTGTAATCCCAGCATTTTGGGAGGCCAAGGTGGGAGACTCACTTGAGGTCAGAAGTTTGAGACCAGCCTGAGCAACATAGCAAGACTCCATCTCTATCAGAAATAGAAAAATCAGCTGGGCATGGTGGTGGATGCCTGTAGTTCCATCTACTGAGGAGGCTAAGGCAGGAGGATTGCTTGAGCCCAGGCATTTGAGGTTGCAGTGAGCTATAGTGACAACACTGCACTCTACCTCAGGCAATAGAGTGAGATCCTGTCTCAAAAAAAAAAAAAAAAAATCCTTGCCTGGTCACACCTATGTCTGGATCATTGGTGAGTTTTCTTCTGTTGTCTAAGTTTTCTTCTTTATTGTTCATGTTTTCTGTTTTCCTTGCATATCTAGTACGTTTTTTATTATAGACATTGTCATAAAAGAATAGTAGAGGCTCCAGATGTAATTTTCCACCGGAGAGTGTCCCTTTTCCTATATTAAGTAGATTGGAAAATGGACTAATCATCTTAATCCCAGCAGGGATTGAGGTGGTCAGCTATGTTTTACAATTTTAATAAGTGTTGTTTCTGTTCCCTTTATTTACTATGATATGACTTTCCTGGGCTTTTATGTGACTGACTGGTACATTGTAGTATCTTTAGTCCAGAGACACTGTAGGAGATTCATTTACGTCCTTTAGAAGTTTTCGGCTTAGCGCACCCCTAAATTTGGCAAATTTCCTGAGGGTAAGACTGGTGGTGTGTTTGAATCATGTCCCTTCCCTTGGCAGGTCTTTGCTTCCAAAGAACTGTAAGATTTAAAGAAATTTCATTCCATTATAGAGAGCTTTTGACTTCTCTTTGTCCTTAATATTCTTCATAGCTCCAGAATTCAGCAAATGTCCTGTGTGGTCATGCATTTAAGGATTCTGAAGTTTCCAGTTTATTACACCACCCCTGTGTGGCTGCTAAAAGCTTTGCTGGTTTTCTTTTCTTTTAGCAGCAACTCTTTGCCTGGATCAAACCCAAAGTTCAGCCTGTCTCCAGAATTAGCATACTCCCAAGGAAATGAAACAGTCAGCATTTGTTAGCTTATATTGGAATGTTTTTCTCTTCTTTGGAATTTTAAGTCATCTGATGTTTGTTGCTTCTAGAGTTCTCCAATGCCTTTAGAAATATAATATTTGTAAATTAGCTTTTTCTAATTGTTTTGGGAATGCTATCCTGTTGCTACTACACATTAAATGTATTTTAATTTACATTTTATGTTCACTTTTCTAATTTATATCCATTGTGTTTTACTGTGCATTCTATAGTGTTTATTTTCTCTTGTGCCCCTTCCAATTTTGTCTTCATTTCTGTGATGGTTTATTTTTGCTTTTCTCTTTTGAGTTATGTCTATTTTTGTCTCATTTTCTCCTGTTGTCCTACCATCTCTTTCCTGGGTTCTTGTATTTATGCTTTGTGGTTCTTTTCTACTGAGGCTTCATTATGATTTTAAAGTTGATGATGGAGTGCTTGTTCTAACTTTTATCTGTTCCACTGCAAGTGATGAATATTCATTCAAAACACTGATATGTTTTGCTACTCTTGTCTGCCATTTTTCATTTCATATCTTTATATCAATCCTATTCCAGTTGCTTTCTAAAAACATCTTAATTGACATACAATAAACTGCACATATTTGGAGTGTACCATTTGACACATTTTGGCATGTATGTACCTGTGAAACCATCACCACAGTCAATCAAGTTAATGAACATACCTAGTTATCCTCGAAAGTTTCCTAGTTCCCTTTGTCATCCCTCCCTACTGCATCTCCCATACCTATTCCTAGGCAAACCCCGCTCTGCTTTGTGTCACTATAAATTGGTTTGCGTTTTCTAGAATTCTGTATAAATAGAATCATATAGCATGTATTTACTTTTTGGTCTGACTTCTTTCACTTAGCATAATTATTTTGAGATTCATCCTTGTTGCGTAAATCAATAGTTCTTTTCTGTTTATTGCTGTTTAGTTTTGCTGAACGCACTAAATTACAGAAAGGCGCAAGTATTTCCTAGGACAAAAGAGACCCATGGCTGGCTGCTTTTTTATCCCAGGGGGAATGGTGGAATGAGGTGAGAACCTGCCACAGACAGGGTAGAGAGAAGTCAACTGAACTTTCTATGAACTTTTAATTGATAAGAGTCCCCAAGACTCCTAGTTACAAAGTGAGTTTGTACCTATCTGCCAATTACTTTCTATTGGGCCTTCACTGAGTGTGAGGTGGAAATATGCCCAAGGATGAGAATAAGGTTTGAAACCCCCAAGATTCACAGGGTCTTTACTAAGTTCATGACTGTGGTGTGCCAAAGGCAGGGGACAGGTAGGAAAGCTGAGAGATCTTCCTGGTGTATGTGAGGATTTTATCAAATGCATAGCATCAGTCTTCTGCAAACTAGAAGGGCAGCTGGGCAAACAGCGATTTCCTGCATTACATAAAACCTGCAGTCTAAAAGGCTGACAGCTTGGCTCTATAAATCAGAGAAAGAGTGAGATAGATCAAGATCTCCTGTGCTTTGTGAAGCAGAGAGAGTTCTATGGTTTGTCTGGACTGGAAGTCATAGGTATTTAGAATCTTGCTTGTACTCAGATTCCTAACCCTGGTGATAAAACAGTTCTGATCTGGCATCTAAAACATTTGAAGCAGTGATGAACTAAATCAGTTTTTTTTTTTTTTTTTTTTTTGAGACGGAGTCTCACTCTCTTGCCTGGGGCGAGTGCCGTGGCATCAGCCTAGCTCACAGCAACCTCAAACTCCTGGGCTCAAGCAATCCTACTGTCTCAGCCTCCCGAGTAGCTGGGACTACAGGCATGCACAACCATGCCTGGCTAATTTTTTCTATATATATTTTTAGCTGTCCAATTAATTTCTTTCTATTTTTAGTAGAGATGGGGTCTCGCTCTTGCTCAGGCTGGTCTCAAACTCCTGAGCTCAGAACGATCCGCCCGCCTCGGCCTCCCAGAGTGCTAGGATTACAGGCGTGAGCCACCGCGCCCGGCCTAAATCAGTTTTAAGTGGAAAGAAATCTGGACCCATCTTAGGTATTTATTAGATTAAGCCTCCCAATCTAGTGGCCTGATAGAGGGAAGTTCATGCCTTTTTTGGGCATAAATATTATTTACTTTAGCCTCTACTTTTTTTAAACACAGAATTGTCTGGCATACAATAAGAAATTATGAGATATGCAATGAAGGACGATGAAGCAACATAAAAGCAAAAGACAAATAATCAGTAGTATCAGCTTTACAGGTGGCCCAAATGTTAAAATTAGTAGATAGGGACTTTAAAATAACTATGATAAATATGTTAAAGGATATAGGGGAGGTGAACAACATGTACAAACATATGGGGAATTTCAGCAAGGCAATGGAAACTGAAAAGAACCACATGGGAATTTTTAGAAGCAAAAAGTACAGAAGAATTCCTTAGATGGGCATAGTTTAAGACAAAACATAGCAGTGGGAAATATGGGCAACTTATAGATAGGTTCATAGAAGTTACTCCTACTGAACCATGAAGAGAAAGCTGGATGACAATAAAACTTAACAGAGCTTCTGAGATCTATGGGACAATGTGAAACTAACATATGGGTACTTGGAGTCCTAAAAGGAGAGTAGAGAGAAAATGGGATAAAAGAAATAATTGGAAAAATAATGGCTGGGAATTTCCCAGTATTAATAAAAGATACCAACCTATGGATCACTAGTTCAGGGAAACCCAAACAGAATCACCTAGGTAAATTACAGTCAAAGAAAAATTTTAAAATTAGCTAGAGACAAAAGACATATTAGGAGAGCAACAACAAGAATGAATAATAACAATATATTGTAGAGTTTATAACATATGTAGAGGCAAAATATGACAAGAACTCAAATAGTGGCTAAATAGAGATATTATGAAATAAGACTCTTACATTATTTCTGAGTTAGTAAAATATTTAGAGAGAGACTGAAATTAAGGATGCATATTATAATCACTAAAGTACTAAAAATACCAGATAGTGTACCTATTAATAAAAAGTCTGGGGAGGAGGCAAGTGAAATTGTGAAATGTTCTCTATTAACCAAAAACAAAGGAGGTACCTGAGGCCACTGAGAATGGCAGAGTTAGGAGCTTCAATGATTCATCCCTCTACTGATGCTGTGATTAAGCTGGGAAACTCTGTCAGAGTGAACTTTTTTGGCACTCTGGTATCTAATGAAAAACAACAAATGGGTAAATGCTTAATGAAGACAGAAACTGCTAAATTTTGGTAAAAGAGTACTGTGGCACTTCTGCACACCAGCTCACCATTTCCCATTCCTTATCTTGGGGCAGCGGTAGGCATGGTGGCCCATATTCCTGGTATGGCTTGCTGGTTGCAGGGGTGGCGGGGGGGAAGTACTGGGACTTTGTCTCACAGAATTGTGGTTGTATTAATACATTTTGATCTGTCTGCTGTAAATAATTGGTTTAAGAACTTAACTTTTGTTTTGCTTCCCCAGCCCCCAACTCAAAGTTGGAGTAGTCTCCTGGATGGCTTTTATCAAAAATATTTAAAGGCATATACAGTAGTTTCTCAGTATCCATGTGAGATTGGTTCCAGAACCTCTTGCGGATGCTCTAGTCCCTGATATACATAAAATGGCATAGTATGTGCATGTAACCTATGCACATCTTCCATATACTTTAAATTATCTCTGTATTATTTATAACACCTAATACAATGTAAATGTTATGTAAATGGTTGTTGCATTGTTTAGGGAATAATCACAAGATAAAAAAAAGCCTGTATATGTTTGGTACAGATGCAGTTTTTTTTCCTGAATATTTTCAATCTGTGATTGGTTGAATCCACAGATGCAGAAGTGTGTGGATTCAGAGGGCTGATTATACTATCCACAGCCACCTGGGGCAAGGGACAACATTTGGGACAAGCAGCACAGAGACCAAAAAGCCTAGGAAGGAAGAGGCTGGGAAAGGAGATACAGGGGGAAATATGGGCTTTGCAAAGTGTATGTGGGGGAATCCAGAAGTCTACGTACATGCCCAGAGCTAGACATATGATTTAAAAAAAAAAAGACCTGAGAAGACCCTAAGCATGCATTTCTGGCTGATCTTTAGGCTCTGTATGAGGAGGAAGTGAAGGCTAAGGCCTGGGTAAACATTGAAAGAGTGCCCTAATGCAGATCAATTTGCAAAGACTAGGAGAGTTACTTATTTTTTTCCTGTTTTGGCTCCAAGCATTTAATAAAATTTGTCATATTGCAAGCTGACTATTAAGTGAGTGGAATGGAAACCTAAGGGACCACATACCCCAAAATAATACACTTCCCCACTTTAGGTGTGAATATAGCCATCCCCTCTGCCCCCCTCCCACATGCCCAACACCTGATGAATGTTACTACTATATGCACACGTAAGTGTTGATCAGTTAATACCAATTTGATGGTGAGTACATTTGGTGGTGGTTTTTCCATTCTTGTGGTACTTCACTTAGTAGAATGGGCTCCAGCTCTATCCAGGAAAATGCAAGAGGTGCTATATCACCATTGTTTCTTGTAGCTGAATAGTACTCCATGGTATACATATACCACATTTTATTAATCCACTCATGTATTGATGGGCACTTGGGTTGTTTCTACATCTTTGCAATTGTGAATTGTGCTACTATAAACATTCTAGTTCAGATGTCTTTTTTATAGAATGTCTTTTTTTCCTTTGGGTAGATGCCCAGTAATGGGATTGCTGGATCAAATGGTAGTTCTACTTGTAGCTCTTTGAGGTATCTCCATACTGCTTTCCACAGAGGTTGTACTAGTTTTCAATCCCACCAGCAGTGTATAAGTGTTCCTATCTCTCCACAGCCATGCCAACGTTTTTTGTTTTGGGACTTTTTGATAAAAGCCATTCTCACTGGAGTTAAGTGGTATTTCACTGTGGTATTAATTTGCATTTCCCTGGTGATTAGAGATGTTGAGCATTTGTTCATGATTTTTGGTCATTAGTCTATCTTCTTTTGAAAAGTTTCTGGTTATGTCCTTTGCCTACTTTTTAATGGAGTTGTTTGATTTTTTTCTTGCTGGTTTTCCTGAGTTCTATATAGATTCTAGTTATCAGCCTTTTATTGGTTATGTAGCATGCGAATATTTTCTCCCATTCTGTAGGTTGTCTGTTTGTTCTCATGATAGTTTCCTTGGTTGTACAGAAGCTTTTTAATTTGATCAGGCCCCATTTATTTATTTGTGTTGTTGTGATTGCTTTTGGGGTCTTCTTCATAAATCCTTTCCCTAGGCCAATGTCTATAAGAGTTTTTCCAACATTTTCTTCTAGAATTGAATTTACTTTTGTAGAGGAGGATTGTTTCCTGAAGATGTATCTTTGGTGTTGGTTAGATAGGGTATTTTGGTTTTGATTCCGGGTGCATGTAGTGGGTAGTTTTTGTATGATTTCTTTGGCTGTAAATACTGTTAGTGGTACCTGTAATTTCCTTGGTGGATTAGGGTATATGTACTAGTGGTGAAGTTGTGCTGGGGACTGGGATGCCACGTGGAATAGTCTTCAGGTCTCAGTTGTGGCAGTGGTGGGTTGAGTGTGCATTTGTCTCTTAATAACTGATAGAAGAAGAAGACAATATGTCAGTAAGATTTTAGAAGATTTAAACCACACCGTCTACTAAAATGGAACAAAATTGAAATTTTAGAATACTAAATCTAACAGAGTATGCATTTTCAATTTCATGGATGCTCACCAAGATAGATCATATGATAGACCAAAAAACTTGTCTTAATAAATTTTAAGAAGAATGAAATCATACAGTGTATTTTCTCTAACTAGAATAAAATAAAATTAAAAATCAACTGTAAGATAATCAGGAAAGATTCATATATTTAGAAATATGTCTAAATAACTCATGGGTCATAAAAATAATCACAGAGTAAATCAGAAAATATTTTTGTCATTCAGGATATGGTCAGGAAAAAATATTTTGAATCAAATGATAATGAACAAGTAATATCAAAATTTGTGGATTCAGTAAAGCAATACTGAAAGCAGATTTTATAGTTTTAAGTGCTTATATTAGAAGGAAAGAAAAACTTAAAGTCAAGGATCTAAACTGCTCATGTGAGAAACTAGAAATATAGTAGTAAATTAAAACCAAAGAATATTAGGGAAGAAATAAAGAGTAGAAATCAACTAAATAGAAAATAGACAAAAACTAGAGAAAAGCAGTATAACCAAAACTGGTTTTTTAACCATTGATAAAATGATAAATTTCTAACAAGACTGATGAATTAAAAAATAGAGAAGACATATTTGTAATGAAAAAGGGGGATATCAGGGAATATTATGAACCATGTTACTTTTAAAAATTCCTTGAGTGACACAATTGAACAACACTGTCACAGGAAGAAATAGAAAATCTATTTCTATTTCTAGTGATAGTATATTAAATAAATTGATTTTCTAATAAAAGAACTTTCCCATAAAGAAAACTCAAGTTCTAGATTGTTTCACTTGTGAATTTGATGGAATATTTCACAAAGAAATTATACCAGCTTTATACAAATGAGTTTGAAAGCAAAAGAGAATAAAATACTTTCTAACTCATTTATGTACTGATCATAACCTTTATCCAAAACCTAACAAGCATATTAAATTTGTAGACCATTGCTCTTTAAGAACATAGATGTAAAATCCCTTAATATTGGCACATCAAATCTAGCATTATATAAAAAGGATAGTACAAGACAATCAATGTTGTTTAAATCAGAAGGGCAAGGTCAACTTAACATTCCAGAATAAATCAGGTGATAGTATCAGGTTAGATTTAAATCATTATACATTTGTCCAAATTCATAGAATACACAACACTGGGTGTGAGCCCTAATGTAAACTATGGACTTTACATGATTATAATGATGTATTAATGTAGGTTCACCAATTGTAACAAATGTTCCAGTCTGCTGGGGGGATGTTAATAAGGGGTGGGTATGCATGTGTGAGGGAAGGGGATATAGGAGAAATCTCTACCTTCATTTTTTTTTTCTCCCTTTGGGAGACAGTGTCTTATTCTGTTGCCCTGGCTAGAGTACAGTGGTGTCATCATAGCTCCCTGCAACCTCAAACTCGTGGGCTTCAGCTATCCTCCTGCCTTAGCCTCCTGAGTAGCTGGGACTACAGGCACAAGCCACCATGCCTGGCTAAGTTTTCTATTTTTTTGTAGAGATGGGGTCTCGCTCTTGCTCAGGCTGATCTTGAACTCCTGGCCTCAAGCAATCCTCCTGCCTTGGCCTCCCCAGAGTGCTAGGATTACAGGTGTGAACCACCAGGCCTGCCCTCTACCTTCCTTTTAATTTTGCTGTGAACCTAAAATACCTCTAAAAAAGTCTTTTAAAAATGAAGTAAATCAGTTAATTCATCGTATTAACAGAATTAAAGAGAACAATATGTGATCATCTTAGTATATACAGAAAAAATACTAGACAAAACTTACCATCCCTTAATAATAAAAAAACAGCCTCATAATCCAAGGATAGATAGAACCTCCTCAATCTAATAAGGGCACCAGTGAAGAACCCACAGTTAACATTGTGCTTAATAATAGAGCCTAGAATGTTTCTCCCCTAAGTTTGGGAACAAAACAATATCTGTCTTCACAGCTTATATTTGATATTGTTCTGGGATCTTTTTAGTGCAATAAAGCAAGAAAAAGAAGTAGCAAGCATTAATACTGGAAACCTAAGTACAACTCTCAGACTTGAAAATGATCATGATTATGTACATAGAAAACCGTAGACAATCTATAATGAAATGCCTAGAATTAGTTATGGAGTTTGGCAAAGTATGAGAACAAGGTCAGTATATATAAAAATCAATTATACCTTTTTTTTTTTGAAACAGGGTCTTGCCCTGTTGCCTGGGGTAGAGTGCAGTGGTGTGATCATTGCGTAGCAGCCTTGAACTCTTGGGCTCAAGTGATCTTCCTGCCTCAGCCTCCTGGGTAGCTGGGACTACAGGTGCAGGCCACCTGGCTAATTTTTCTGTTCTTTTTTTTTTTTTTCCCATAGCGGTGAGGTTTCACTGTTGCCCAGGCTGGTCTTGAACTTCTGGGTTTAAGTGATCCTCCTGCCTTGGCCTCCCAAAGTGCTAGGATTACATGCGTGAGCCACCATGCCTGGGCAATTCCATGTTTTTATGTTCCTCTAATGAATAGTTGGTGAAATTACATAGCATGCTTTACAATAGGATAAAAAATATTGAATACCTACAGATAAATATATTGAAATATGTAGGATGTGTAGTAGCTCTGTTTTGAAAATAATAAAGTAAAGATCAAAATAAGTTGAAAGATAACATGTTTATGGGTTGGAAGGTTTAATGTTGTAATCCCAAACAATATCCTAGCAGGGCTTTTAAATAGAATATTTAAAAGTTGATTCAAAAATTTATGTGGATCTAGAGGCCGGGCGCGGTGGCTCACGCCTGTAATCCTAGCACTCTGGGAGGCCGAGGCGGGTGGATCGTTCTGAACTCAGGAGTTCGAGACCAGCCTGAGCAAGAGTGAGACCCCGTCTCTACCAAAAATAGAAAGAAATTAATTGGACAGCTAAAAATATATATAGAAAAACAAATTATCCGGGCATGGTGGCGCATGCCTGTAGTCCCAGCTACCTGGGAGGCTGAGACAGTAGGATTGCTTGAGCCCAGGAGTTTGAGGTTGCTGTGAGCTAGGCTGACGGCATGGCACTCACCCCAGGCAAGAGAGTGAGACTCTGTCTCAAAAAAAAAAAAAAAAAAAAGAAATTTATGTGGATCTAGAATAGTCAAAATAATTTTTAAAAAGAAGAATAATGTTGGGTTGGTCATGCTATCTCATTTTAAGACCTCACTGAAGCTACAATAACCAAGGTACTATGGTGTTGATATGGTGTTCCACTATTCCACAGAATAGTGGAACAAAACCATCTATATATTCATAACTGATTTTTGACAAAAGGTCCAGTGTAATTCAATGGGGAATGAGTAATGTTTTCATGAAATGGTGCTGGAAGAAGTTGATATTTATATGGAAAAATGAATCTTCTACCCTATGCCATATGCAAAAACTAATATGAAATGGTTCATAGACTGAAAAATCCCCTTATTTTTGCCTTTCTGAATCACCTTGTTTTAGTTGTATCTCTTGTATACGGTATGTAGTTGGGTCTTTCTATGTGAGCCAAACTGAACATTTTTGTCTTTTAACAGGTGATTCAAGTCATTTCGCATTTATAGATATGACTTATGTTTCATCTCAACCTTGTTGTATTATTTTTATTATAATTGCTATGTGAATTATGTTTGTTACCTTCGTCTACATCTTTTTGTGCTTTTCTTTTTCTTTTTTTGGCCTGGATACCTTGAGGATTTTCTCTTTATCTTTAAAGTCCAGTAGCTTTTCTAGGACATTTCTCCAAGTTTGTCTTAGTGGGCCATTTTCCCAAGTGCATGGTGGACCAATTTAATGTGTAGATTTAGGTTTTCTTTTATTTTAAGAAAACTTTCTCAAATTTTAAAAATATATATACTATGTACACATACATGATATTTAATTGACAAATAAAATTATATATATTTATGGTGTACAACATTGTTATTAACTATGACTATAGTCACCATGTTGTATAGGAGGTCTCCTAAACTTATTCCTCCTTTCTAGCTGAAATTTTGTATCCCCATCCGTGCCGCCCCCAAGATCCTAGTAATCTCCATTCTACTTTCTGCTCCTATGAGTTCAACTTTTTTATATTCTACAAATAAGTGAAATTATGTGCTATTCGTCTTTCTGTGCCTAACTTATTTCACTTAATATGATGTCCTCCAGGTTCATCCATGTTGTTGCAAATGACAGGATTCTGTTTTCTTTGTCCATTCATCCAATGATGGATACTTGGGTTGATTAAATATCTTGGCTATTGTGAATAATGCTGCAATGAACATGGGTGTGCAGATATCTCTTAGACATAACTGATTTCATTCCCTTGGGATGGATACACAGTAGTTGGATTGCTATTTTATATGTAGTTGTATTTTTCATTTTGCGAGGGATCTCTATACTGTTTTCCATAATAGCTGTACTAATTTACTTTTCCATCAACTGTACACAAGAGTTCCCTTTTATTGCATCCTTGCCAACTTACCTTTCATCTTTTTTATAATAGCCATTCTAACAGGTGTGAGGTGATATCATTATGGTTTTAATTTGCATTTTCCTGATTTTTAATGATGTTGAAGCATTTTTTCACATGCTATTGGCTGTTTGTATGTTTTCCATTGAGAAATGTATATTCAGGTGCTTTGCCCATTTTAAAATCAGGTCATTTTCTTACTATTGATTTGTTTGAGTTCTTTCTATGTTTTGGATATTACCCCTTATTTGGGGGGGTGTATGGTTTGCAAATACTTTCTCCCATAGTTTATCTCTTCACACTGTCGATTGTTTCCTTTGCTGTGCAGAAGATTTTTGGTTTGATGTAATCCCATTTGTGTATTTTTACTTTCATTTTCCTGTGCTTTTGGAATTAATATCCAAAAGATCCTTGCTTAGACCAATGTCATTGAGCTTTCCATGATTTTTTTTCTAGTAGTTTTACATTTTCAGGTCTAACGTTTAAGTCTTTTATCTGTTTTGAGTTGCTTTTTGAATATGGTCTGAGACAAGGGTCTAATTTCATTCTTCTGTATGTTGACATCCAGTTTTCCCAGCACCGTTTATTTAAGAGACTGTCCTTCTCCTGATATATGATCTCAGCATCTTTTTTAAAAATCCATTGGCCATAATTGGATGGATTGTTTTCTGGTCTGTCTATTCTCTTCAGTTGGTCTGTTTGTTTTTTTGCCAGTACTATGCTGTTTTGACACTATAGCTTTGTAGTAGGTTTTGTTTGTTTTTTTTTTTTTTTCTATTTCAGCGTATTACTGGGGTACAAATGTTTAGGTTACATACATTGCCTTTTCCCCACCTGAGTCGGAGCTTCAAGGGTATCCATCCCCCAGACGGCGCACACCACACCCATTAGGTGTGAATATACCCATCCCCTCATCCCCTTGTCCCCACTCCCGTGTAGTAGGTTTTCAAATCGGGCAGTGTGATGCCTCCAGCTTTGTTCTTTTTGCTGAAGATTGCTTTTTGGCTATTTGGGATCTTTCGTGGTTACATATGAATTGCTGTTTATCTGAAGAATCTTATTGGAACCATGACAGGGATTGCATTGACTCTGTAGATCACTTTGGGTGGTATAGACATTTTAACAGTATTATTCTTTTAGACCATAAACATGGATTGTCCTTGCATTTATTAGTGTCCTCAATTTATTTTATCAGTGTTTTGTTTTCATTGTAGATATCTTTCACCTCCTTGGTTAAATTTATTCCCATGTTTTCTTTTGGTAGCTGTTGTAAATGGGATTGTTTTCTTAATTACTTTTTCAGGTAGTTCATTGTTAGTATATTAATATAAACACTACTGATTTTTGTATGTTGGTTTTGTATCCTGCAACTTTACTGAATACATTTATTAGCTCTAGCTGTTTTTTGGTTAAGTCTTTAGGGTTTTCTGTATGTGAGATCATATCATCTGCAAACAGAGACAGTTTTGCTTTTTCCTTACTGATTTGGATGCCTTTTCTTTCTTTCTCTTGTCTAGTTGCTCTGGGTAGTACTTCTAGTACTATGTTGAATAGAAGTGGCAAGAGTGGGCATCCTTGTTTTATTCCTGATCTTGGAGGAAAAGCTTTCCACTTTTCCCTGTTATGTATGATATTAGCTGTGGGATTGTCATGTACCACCTTTATTGTGTTAAGATACGTTCCTTCTATTCCTAATTTGTTGAGAGTTTTTATCATGAAGGATGCTGAATTTTGTCACATGCTTTTTCTGCATCTGTTGAGGTGATCATATGATTTTTATCCTTCATTCTGTTAATGTGGTATATCACCATTTATTGATTTGTGTATGTTGAACCATTCTCATAAGCCAGGGATAAATCCCATATAATCATGATATATGATTTTTTTAAATTGTGCTATTGAATTCAGATTGCTAGTATTTTGTTAAGGATTTTTGCATCTATATTCATCAGGGAAATTAGTCTGTAATTTTCTTGGAGTATCATGGTAATGCTGTCCTTATAAAATGAGTTTGGAAGTATTCTTTCTTCTTGAGTTTTTAAAAGAGTTTGAGAAGGATTGGTATTCTTCTTTAAATGTTTGATAGAGTTCACCAGTGAAGCCATAAGGTTGTGGGCTTTCCTTTGTTGGGAGGTTCTTGATTACTGATTCAGTGTCCTTAATTGTTATTGTATGTTCAGATTTTATATTTCTTCATGATTCAGCCTTGGTAGGTTGTATATTTTTTAAATTTATCCATTTTTTGCTAGGTTATAAAATTTGTTGGCATATAATTGTTCATAGTAGGTCTCTCACGATCTTTCGTATTGCTGTGGTATCAGTTGTAATGTATCCACTTTTATATATAACTTTATTTGAGTCTTCTCTGTTTTTTCCTTAGTCTAGCTAAAGGTTTGTGTATTTTGTTTATCTTTTTCAAGAAAACCAACCTTTAGTTGCATTGATCTTTTAAATTTTTTCACTAGTCTCTATTTCATTTATTTCTGCTCTGACTTTTATATTTTTCTCCCTTCTGCTAACCTTTGGCTTAGTATGTTTTTGCTTTTCTATTTCCTTGAGGTATAAAGCTTGGTTTTTATTTGAGATCTTTCTTTTATCTTCACATAGGCATTTGTTAAAAATTCCCTCTTACAGCTTTTGCTGTAGCCCATATGTTTTGGTACATTGTGTTTCCATTTGTTTTTGGTCTCAAGATTTTTTTTGATTTAGCTTTTGATTTTTTCTTTGACCCATTGGTTGTTCAGTAGTGTGTTCTTTAATTTCCACATATTTGTCAATATTCCAGTTTTCTCCTATTACTGACTTCTAGTTCCATACCATTGTGGTCAGACAAAAATAGTTGATATGGCTGGATATGGTGACTCATGCCTGTAATTCCAGCACTTTAGGAGGCCAAATCAAGATGATTACTTGAGGCCAGGAGTTTGAGACTAGCTTGGACAACATAGCAAGACTGTGTTTCTACAAAAAGATTAAAAAATTAGCTAAGTGTGGTGGCTCACACCTGTTGTCCCAGTTATTTGGGAGGCTGAGGTAGGAGGATTTCTTGAGCCCAGGAGTTCGAAGTTTCAGTAAGCTATGATTATGCCACTGCACTCCATCCTGGCAGACACAGTGGGGCCCTATTTTTACAAAAAAAAAGAAAAAAAAAAAAGAAAACAAATAAAGGAAAAATTACTTGATATTGTTTCAGTCTTCTTAAATTTATCAAGACTTGTTTTGTGGCCGAAAATATGGTATATCCTGGAGAATGTTCTGTGCGCTTGAAAAGAATGTGTATTCTGCTGCTGTTGGATGGAATGTTCTGTATATATATATCTCTATTTAGTCCATTTGGTCTATAGTGTTGTCCCAGTCTACTTATTGCTTTTTTTTCTGGATGGTCTATCCATTGTTGAAAGTGGTGTATTGAAGCCTCTTATTATTATTGTATTGCTGTCTTTTCCCTTTAGCTCTATTAATATTTGCTTTACTTTAATGTAGAATATTAAGGTGTTCTGATATTGGATGCATATGTATTTACTGTTGTTATACCCTCTTGATGAATTGACCCCTTTGTTGTTATATAATGACCATATTTGTGTCTTTTGGCAGTTTCTGTATTTCGTATGATGTAAGTGTAACTGCCCCTGCTCTTTGGTTTCATTCGCATGGGGTATCTTTTTCTATCCCTTTACTTCCAGGCTATGTGTGTTCTTAAGTCTACACTGAGTCTCTTGTAGGCAGCATATAGGTGGATCATGGATTTTTATCCACTTAGCCACTCTGTGTCTTTTGATTGCAGAATTCAATCCATTTACATTTAAAGTAATATCAATAGGTAAGTACTTACTATTGATATTTTATTACTTGTTTTGACTTTTGTAGTTCCTTTGTTTTTTGCTTTCTCTCTGTCTTCCATTGTGATTTGGAGATTTGTTAGTGGTGTGCTTTTATTCCTTTCTTTAAATGAATTTACTATCAGTTTTGGCTTTGTGGTAGTATGAGGCTTATTTTAAATGTATTACTGTTATAACAGTTTATTTACAGGTAATAACAATGTAACTCTGCATATAAAAGTTCTACATTCATAACATGGTGACTATAATAATAATGTATTGTATCTTAAAAATTGCTAAGAGAATAGATTTTAAGTGTTGTCACCACAAAAGATAAGTATGTGAGGTAATGTGTATGTTCATTAGCTTGATTTAGCCATTCCACGATGTATACATATTTCAAAGCAACATATTATATACAATAAATATTAATGCATGAAATTTTTATTTGTCATTTACAAAATAAAAAACCCAAAATGCAAACTACATTGTGACGTCTTCTCCCCCCACATCTTATGTCACAGTTTATGTCTTTTGATATTACATATTCACTTACAAATTATTGTAGTTATAGTTATTTTTAATTCATCTTTGAACTTTTATGCTAGAATTAAAAGTGATTTGTGTGCCATTGCATTATTAGGGTATTCTGAGTTTGATTATATTCTTATCTTTACTGTGAGTTTTGTACTTCATATATTTTCAAGTTGTTAGTATCCTTTTGTTTCACATTGAAGAACTCCGTTTAGCATATCTTGTAAGGTAGGTCTGGTGGTGATGAACTGCCTCAGGTTTTGTTTGGGAGCATCTTTAACTCTTCTTGTTTCTGAATGACAGCTTTGCTGAGTATAGTATTATTTCCTGCAGGTTTTTTTTTCTTTTGGCCCTTCAATCATTTTTTTCTTCTCTCTCCTGAATTGCAAGTTTTGTGCTGAGAACTCTGCAGATTGTCATATTGGGGAATGCCTTGTATGTGATGAGTGCTGTTCTCTTGTTGCTTTCAATATTCTTTTTCTTTTGACTTTTGAGAATTTGATTATAATGTATCTCAATGATGATCTGTTTATGTTTAATATATGTGGGGTTCTTTGGGCTTTATAGATCTGGATGTTCATTTCTCTAGATTATGGAAGTTTTCTCTCATTGTTTTTTAAAAAATAAACTTCGTCCTTGTTTCTTTTTCTGTATTCCTTCTGGAATTCCCATATGTGCACATATTAGCTTACTTGGTATCGCATAAGGTCCCTTGGCTTTTTTCACTTCATTTCATTCTTTTTTTTTCTTTTTGTTCTCTGACTGAGTACTATCTTTGAGCTCAGTGATCCTTTCTTCTGCTTTATTCATTGTGCTCTCTGGAATTTTTCACTTCATTGTGTTCTTCAGAATTTCTGTTTGGTTCTTTTTTATGGATTCTCCTTGTTGAACTTCTCATTTTATTCATGTATTGTTTTCCTGATTTCATTTAGTTGTGTGTGTTCCCTTATAGCTCACTGAGCTTCTTTAAGACACTTACCTTGAATTGTTATGGTAGTTTGTAGGTCTCCATTTCTTTAGGATCAGTTACTGGTGATTTATTAATATTTTGTTACCTGGTAGTGTCCTATTTCCCTGATTATACAAGATCCTTTTGGCTTTGCATTGGTGTCTGTGCATTTGAAGAGGTAGGCACCTCTTTTAATATTTATAGGCTGTTTTTGGCAGGGCAAGCCCTTCACCAGTCAGTCTGTCTAGAGATTCTGGGCAGACCAGCTGGCAGGTTTTGCAGGCAGGCTTGCTGCTGTAGTCCTTAGGTGGGGTGTCCTGGTGGTTTGGTTAGCAGATGTGTCTGCCTGGCCCCTGGCTTTAAAGAGACTGGCCCAATGCCCTGGTCCTTAGGGGCAGGATTGGAGCCTGGATATGTGAGTGCTGGCCTGGAGGCGGAATCTGTGGGTGTTTATCTGGAGCCAGAATCCTTGGGGACCTGGTGCTGGGGTTCCCAGAGGCCAGCCTGGCAACTGGGTCCTTAGAGGATGGCTTGGAGCCTGGGTTTGTGGGGCCTGTCCTGGAGCCTGAGTCCATGGGAGCTAACCTTGCATCAGGGTTGGCTTGGCCAATAGGTCTTCAGGGGCTGACATAGAGCCTGTTTTTGTGGATACCACCCTGGAGCCTGAGTCCACAGGGGCTAACCTGTCACTGAGGAAGGCCTTGGGCCTAAGTCTGCATGTGCTGGCCTGGTGCTGGCATGGTTGTGGAGCCTGGGTCCATGATGACTAGCCTGGAGCCTTGGTCCACGTGGGCCAGACTGATGGCAGGGTTTACTGGGGCAGGCCTTGTGCTGGAATTCGCAGTGTGAGTAGGGTATCTCCCTCTGTGATGTGCAGGCTTTGGGGAGGGGGGGCGGTGGTGTTGTGAAGCTGTCCTATATTCTTCAGTGCATCTTTTCTTATTCTGTGCTCCATCGTGGTGCTGTAATCTCTCAGTTGCATTTGTTAGCTCTTGTGAAAGTATTTTTGTGCTTGGGTGATTGTTCAAATTGATGTTTCCATGAGGGGATGAATCCTGGAAACTCCTGTTCTGTCATCATCTTGATGATGCATTCCACCTAACTATGGTTTTAGTTAGCTCTTAGCAGGAAGTGGAATTACCTGCTTGTGTTGGGCTATCTTCCTTTGGAATTTGAATATTTAGATTTTATGGCCCCAGCTATATGTTGGGGCAGAGAGAGCAGTGATTTTAACACTCTCAACCTAACAAACCCAGTGATTCACTTTGTACTGGGAGGCTTCATATTAATGCCAGTGGAGTATAGGATCTGAAGTTTTCTCTGTAAAGAACGATGAAACCCTGTGTTGTGAATGGTTGAACCAGGACTTAAGATCAAAGTGCTTAATGCTTGCAATCTTTTTAGAAATGAAACTCTGTTTTCCATGGACTTCAATGAGTTTATGTGCATGTTTCTTAAGGAATGGCCTTAGCTTTTATCAAATTCCACGGGAAATTTCTGTGGTTGACTGTGAAATTAGGTTATAATGGAAAAAAGGGAAGTGATTTAGAGACTTTATCCTTTTTCCTATTATAGGTGAAGATTAAGTTTATCTTTTGATGCCCAGCATTTTGGCAGCGTTGGCCCTTTTTGCAGTCAGTTACAGTGAGGGATTGTTTCCAAATTATAATTGAAAATTTCAGGTTGTTTTCCTGCCTTAAATAAAATATAACTTTATTTTACTGTTTTCAGTTTATCTACTATGCCTAATGAGCTTCTTTGTATTAATTTGCTAGGTTTGTGACTTAGCTTCAATAGTCATAAACTGTCATATTTCAGATCTCAGTGTATGATTGCTCAGTCTTTTTTCTTAGGTTATAGTCTTTTGTAGTTCCAGGTAGAAACAATTCTCTGTAATTATGCTAATGCCTACTGGCAGTTTTCCAGATGAATAAGCAGCAGGTTGATATTGTGTGCTGTGGTAATTGCACTAATGTTTGAGTCATCTTTCATTTGAGTTTTTGGGAGTTTTATTTAGATTTAGGTATACCACATTTAAAAATATAGCAGTGTTCTCCAAGACACAGCTCTTGCAGTTTTTTTTTTTTTTTTTTGGTATTATCTTTCTATCTTACTGTCTCATTATGGGAAATGATATCACTTTTCTTTATGCAGCACAGATAAATACCCAGGAATTGCACTAAATTCTTTTTTTTTTTGATTAGGTTGAAATCAGTCTATCAATGTATCTTCCTCTTCCTTAACTGTTTTTATTTTATTTTTTTAAGACCAACCAAATCATTTAGTTGCCTTTGTTCTCACATGTGCTTTTCACATTAGTAACCATGTCTTTTGCATTGTTTTATAGTATCTTCCTTCAGACATTTCTACTTTTAAACATTGAACCACTCATTTCATAGCACCTTATTTTACTTTTTTCGTAGCATTTGACTATCTCATTGACTATCTGATATACCATTTACCTTTGTTTATGACCTACCTGTCTACTCCAAGAATGTTTAAACTCTACGAGGATTTTTATATCTTTTGTTCACTGCTATATTCTCAGAGCCCAGAATAGTGCTTGACATATAATAAATATTTGTTGAATGGATCTCTACACATGTGTTTGTTTCTCTTTCTTCAAAATAAGTGTAAAGAGAAAGGGCTTTGCTACTACACAGTCTTGGATTTGAATTCTGGTTTTTCTTCTTACTAGTTCTGTGACCTGGGGCAGGCTCACTGAACAACCTGTCACCTGTTTCCTTTCCTATAAGACTGGCAACTCTTTATCTGTTGTATATAAAAGTGAGCCATGTCAGTTCACCTTGACATCTTTTAAAAAAACTACTTTATTGAGTTGTAATTGACATATAATCTATACCTATTTAAAGTGTACAATTTGATAAATTTTGATATATATATTCAACCATGAATTGATCACTGTAATCACCTTCAAAGGTTTTTTATGTCCCTTTTTCATCCTGTTTTTTCATCTTTCTCCTCTTGCCCCCCCATCTCCAAACAACTGATTTGCTTGCTGTCACTGTATGTTGTTATAGTTCGCGTTTTCTAAAATTTAGAGATAACTGAGTATAGAAAACATTGCTTTGAGAGAGAAGCCAGTATCAATGCTGTCTTAGTCTCTTTGCAAAAAAGGAAAAGTCTTATCTCTTAATTATGCTACAATGACTCAAAATCTTAAGAGAAAAAGTTTTCAACTGTTACATTCATTCAGAATTTAAAAATCTCTCTCATGGGAGGAAATGTAAAAAGCAAGAGTTTCCAAAACCTTTTTGTACTTTAATGTCCTTTTCAACTTCAAATGTAAAAATGTATTTGTCCTGATACAATGCTGTGAAATAAAGACCAATTCAGGAGTGTAAAAAAAAAAAAATTTATGTAAATTGGTCGTTATGTACTTTTGTTGTGACTTCTTTTCACTTAGTCTGATTATTTTGAGATTTATCTATGTTGCATGTATCAATAGTTCATTCCTTATTTTTATTGAACAGTATTCCGTTGTGTGGAATTACCAAAATTTGTTTATTCATTTATCATTGATGGATATGTGGATTGTTACCAATTTTTTGCTATTGTGAATAAAACTGTGATGAACACCCATGGGTAAATCTTGGTATGGTTATATTTTTCCATTTCTCTTGAGAAAATACCTAAGAATGGAATGGTTGGATTATGTATTAAGTATATGCTTAAATTTTTTAGAAACTGCCAAACATTTTCCCAAAATGATAGTATTATTTTTACATTCCTACTGCCACTGCCAACTCTAATTCCTACTGTCAGTGGATGAGAAATGCAGTTCTTCTACATCTTTACCAACATTTGCTGTTGCCAGTCGTTTTAATTTAAGCCATATAAAGGTGTGTAGTGGTATGTCATTGTGGTATATAATTTGTTTTTATCTAGCGACTAATGATATTGAGCATCTTTTTATGTGCCAGTTGTTTACCTTTGGAGTGGGTGTTCAAAACTCTCTTTCCATTTTAAAGTTAATATGTTTTCTTGTTGGGTTTTTAAAGTTGTTGTTTTAGTTTGGAATCATTGATCTGTTTAGGTCATGAATTTGGTTAATCTTAAAATTTCATGCCCAGTATCTGGGCATGAACTGTCAAGCTGGTTATGGAAAACTTTTTACTGTAATAGCCTTTTAAAAAATTGTGGTAAAATATATGTAACATAAAATCATCATTTAAATTATTTCTAAGTGTACAATTCAGTGGTGTTAAGTACACTCAGAATGTGTAACCATCACCACTATTTCCAGAACTTTTTCATTATCCCAAATAAAATCTCTGTATGCATGAAACAACACTTCTTTGTTCTCCGCTCCCCCAAGTCTAGGTACCTCATTTAAATGGAATTATACAGTACTTGTCCTTTTGTGTTTGGCATATTTCACTTAGTGTAATGTTTTCAGGATTCTGCCATGTTTATAGCATGTATTAGAACTTAATTACTTTTTATGGGTGAATAGTATTCATCTATCTAGCTCATATTTTCTTTATCCCCTAATCTTTTAATGTACATGTAGATTGTTTCCACCTTTTGGCTACTGTGAATAAAACTTCTATTAACATTGATATACAAGTATCTGTTTGAGTTTCTGTTTTTGATTTTTCTGGGTATATACTTAAGAGTAGAATTCCTAGAGCATATGGTAATTTTATGTTTAATTTTTTGAAGCACTGCCAAGCTGTTTATGGAAAATGTCTATGGAAGCAGCTGCACCACTTCACATTCCTATCAGCAGTGGACAAGGGTTCCAATTTCTCCACATTCTTGCCAAAACTTACTATTTTATGTTTTTTTTAATAAAGAAAATAATAGCCATCATAGTGGGAGTGAAGTGGTATCTTGTGGTTTTGATTTGCATTTCTCCAATGACTAATGATGTTGAACATCTTTTCATGTGCTTGTTGTTCATTTGTGTATTTTGGTGAAATGTCTATTAAAGTCATTTGTCTGTTTTTGAATTGGGTTTAAAAAATTTTTATTTTGTCAAGTTGTAGGAATTCTTTATATGTTCTGTATATTAAAGCCTTATAAGACATATGATTTGCTAATATTTCCTACTATTCTGTGGGCTTTTCACTCTCAGTAGTGTCCCTTAATGCACAAGAGCTTTTCGTTTTGATAAAGAGTCCAATTTATCTATTTTTCTTTTTTGCTTTTGGTGTCATATCTCAGAAACCACTGCCAACTCTAATGTCATGAATACTTGCCCTTATGTTTCCTTTTAGGAGTCTTATAGTTTTAACTCTTATATTTAGGCCTTTGATCCATCTTGAGTTAATTTTTGTATATGTTGGTAGTAGATAAAGGTCCAACTTCATTCTTTTGCATGTGGATATTTATTAATAGTTTTCCTAGCAACATTTGCTGAACAGTCCGTCCTTTCCTCATGTAATAGTCTTGGCACCCTCGTTGGAAATGTGTGGACTATATGTGTTAGGGTTTATTTCTGGCTCTTGATTATATTTCATTGATCTGTATGTGTATCCGTCTGCCAGTACCACACTATTTTGATAACTGTAGCTTTGTAGTAAGTTTTGAAACCAGAAAGTGTGAGTCTTCCAACTTTGTTCTTCTTTTTCATGATTGCTTGGCTATTTAGAGTCCCTTAAGCTTCCATATTAAATTTAGGATGGGTTTTTCTCTCTGCAAAAGATGACTTTGGTATTTTGATAGGGATTTAATTGAAACAGTAGATTGGTATGGGTAGTATTGTCATTTTAACAATATAAAGTCTTCCAATCCATGAACACAGGATGTCTTTCCCCTTAGTTATGTCTTATTTAATTTCTTTCAGAAATGTTTTGTAATTTTCAGTGTACAAGTCTTGTACCTCTGTGGTTAAATTTATTCCTAAGTGTTTTATTCTTCTTGATGCTATTATAAATGGAATTGGGTCAAAACCAAGGCAAACATCTATGCTGGTCCCTCAGGGATCCTCCAGACCAAGCAAAATGCATAAAACTGAATTTTTGGAGGACGACCCCACTGCTTGCCCTGGCAGCAAGCAACTGCTTCAGGAATGTGGGCTACTGTCCTTACTTTTGCAGAGGGGCTGAGAAATCAGTGATAGCTGGTTTGCATGTATTATTCTTCTATCTAAGATCAATGTGATTAACCTCTCCCTTAATCAGGTTGTATTAGGGCTCTTCTCTCATTGTTGTAAGTGTCCATTTAGGTCCTAGGGTTCCAAGAGAGTTGATTCTGGTTGTTTCTTTTCCAGTTTACTGATTTTTCAGTGGAAGGAACAACTCATAAAGCTTCATACTCTGCCATTGTGTGTTGCTTAACTCTTTTATTGTTGGGTTTTAAAAGTTCTTTATGTATTCAGGACACAAGTTCTTTGTAAGATATATGCTTTGCCAAGATTTTCTTCCAGCCTGTCTTGTGTTTTCATTCTCTTAACAGTGTCCTTCAAAGAGCAGAAGTTTTAAGTTTTGATGATGTCTCATTTATCAATTTGTTCTTTTGTAGATTATGCTTTTGGTGTCTTATCTAAGAAATTGTTGCCTAACCCAAGGTCCTGACAGTTTTCTCTGATGATGTCTTCTGGAAGTTTTATGGTTTTAGCTTTACTGTTAGATCTATTAACCATTTTGAGTTTTCTTTTTAATATGGTGCAAGGTATGGATCCATGTACATTTTTTTCATATGGATATCCGTTTGTTTGGCACCATTTGCTGAATAGACAGTCTTTTCCCCATTGCATTGTTTTTGCATTTTTGTAAAAAATCAACTGTATATGTGTGGGTTTATTTTTGGACTTTTTATTCTATTCTTCTGATCTATTAGTCTATATTTACCACACATTAGTCTTTAATACTACACTGTTTTGATTATTGTAGTTTTGTAATAATTCTTGAAGTCAGATAGTGTTAGCCTGCCAACTTTTTTCTTCCTTTCCAGAGTTGTTTTGGAGATTTTTAGTCCTTTGCATTTCTATATAAATTTTAAAATCAGTTTGTCAGTTTCTGTAATTGGGATTTTGATTGAGGTTGCATTACATCTATAGATAAATTTAGAAAGAATTGTCATCTTAATAATATGGAGTCTTTTGACCAATGAACAAGACATATTTACTTATTAATTTCTTTGAGAAATATTTTAGTTTTCAGTGTATAGATGTTTCATTTATTTTGCCATACTTACTCTTAAGTATTTCATATTTTTACTGTTAGTTTAAATGGTATTGTTTTTAAAATTTTTCTGTTTTCTGTTGGGATGTAGAAATGTGGTTGATTTTTGTATAGTGATCTTGTAATGTCTCATGTTGTTAAACTCATTTATTAGTTCTAGCAACTTTTTTGGGTGGATTCCTTTTGATTTTCAGTGTAGAAAATCATGTCATCTGCAAGTAGAGGAGGGAAAGGATTCAGTCTTGTAAAGTTGAGGTGGAATCACTTGAGGCCAGGAGTTGAGACCAGCCTGGGCACAACATAGTGAGACCCTATCTCTACAAAAAATAGGAAAAATTAGCCTGGAGTGATGGTGCATGCCTATAATCACAGCTGTTGGGAAGGCTGAGACAAGAGAATTGCTTGAGCCCAGGAATTTGAGCCTGTAGTAAGCTATGATTGCGCCACTTCACTCTAGCCTGGGTGACAGAGCAAGACCCTGTCTCAAAATAAAATAAAACTATTTTTAAAGAAAACAACCCCTGAAGTGACTTTTTCATGTGTCCTTGGACTCTGTGACATGAATGTTTTAGGGGTTTAAAAAGAACTGACTTTTTATAAGCAGTTGTAATCCATTGAATGCACAGGTATTCATTACAGCTTTTTTAAGTGTTAAGTGAAATTCATAGTAGTCCTTCCATCTTGAGATTATTATGATACCATGAAATATCACCAGTTAATTACATATATTGTAGCATGTATTCAGCTTATATGTTGATGGTTTGAACTTAAACACCAGGACTCATAATGTTTTTTTTTGTTTTTACTTTTCCTTCCTGTTTCAAAGGGAGGCTTGTCAAATGGAAAATATGATAATTCATAGGATGCTTTATAAATTCTTTGTAAGAAGTGTGTTATGTAATTTTAAAATATGCTAGTGAAGAGGTAAAAAATTACTCGTTTATTATAAAGTAGAGGTAGTCAGCACAAATAATAAACCACTTCCATGTAGTGTAATGATATACAGCACTATAAATTCCTTCCTCCCATACTTTGTGCTACTTTTGTCATAAATTTTACTTTCAAAATACAACAAACACACTACATTGGTACTATTTTTGCTTTAGACTGGGAGTTGGCAAATATTTTCTCTAAAGGGCCAGGTAGTAAATATTTTAGACTTTATGAGGCAAGAGGCAAAATTCAGGATATTATATAAGTACTTAAATAACAAGAGAGCAAACAAATTTCCACACATTTTTTATTGATGAAATTCAAAATATAATTCAGTATTTTTTTGTAATACATGCCTACTGAGAAGAATAGAATTTTTAAAAATAACATTTCAGTTATTATTCTTTGTTAATGTTCCCCATGATCAAAGTCAATTGCAAATCTTCGTCTGTTAATGCTGATTTTTAATGAGATTTTATGTATTTCATCTTTATAAATATTGTTTCATATAGATAGGTATTGGCAAATACTGATGTCAGTCTATAGGGGAATATTTTAATTTGAGAATACTCATCACTCGAAAGGCATTTATGGGACTCTACTAAGTCTTTTCTTGTTATTTGCTACTTAGCATATCATTACCCTGCAGATTAAAGTACTTCCAGCTGATGGTTAGGTGGAAGCTCCTCAGTTGCACTGTTAAATGGGTTTTGAAGTATGGAAATTTCCTTTGAAGTTGCATTGAGGTTTAAAAATGCTGCAATAACTATACTTTGAGCACGTAAATATATTTGCTGCAAATCTGAGAATAGAGATCTTCTTTTTTAAACTTTTCTTTTCTTTTTTTTTTTTTGAGACAGAGTCTGGCTCTGTTGCCCTGGCTAGAGTGCCGTGGCGTCAGCCTAGCTCAAAGCAACCTCAAACTCCTGGGCTCAAGCGATCCTACTGCCTCAGCCTCCCGAGTAGCTGGGACTACAGGCATGCGCCACCATGCCTGGCTAATTTTTTCTGTATATATATTTTTAGTTGCCCAGATAATTTCTTTCTATTTTTAGTAGAGACGGGGTCTCGCTCTTGCTCAGTCTCTCTTGCTGGTCTCGAACTCCTGACTTTGAGCGATCCACCCACCTCGGCCTCCCAGAGTGTTAGGATTACAGGCGTGAGCCACCGCGCCCGGCCTTTTTTAAACTTTTGACAATGTGTTTAAAGAAGCTTGATATTACTTGTGATTTAGGTTGTTGTCGAAATGACTTTACAGCAGTTCTAAGTTTCACATAAAAGTGTGTTTTTAAGTTGCATTCATTAAGGAACATTATCAAGATTGCAGCAAAAGCTAATTTCCAAAACCATTTATTATTTGATAATAGTGGTTGAAGGGAGTTCTCATTTAGAACAATTTCAGTTATAAGCTCAAAAAAAAAAAAAAAAAAAAAGCAGTAAAACTTGTCCACTGCTAAGCCATCTTTCCCTGTACATGACCAAGTCAGTATATCCAGCTTCTGTTTCTCACAAAAGTTCATGGAAGTGAAGATGGTTAAGTCCATGAGAGTGAATAAAGTTCCTTGTTGACTAATTATTGGATAACACATGATAGAGTTAAATAATTTCTTCAAAGTACTTGGTGAGGAATAATACCACATCTTATGTTTTCATAAGCTTTGTAAATTTGTCTAACTGAACCTTTTTCTGCTCCATGTATATTTTCACCACCATTAATTGCAATACATTTTAGCAGATACCACTTTATGTTATAATGAATCGGTGTCTCAACTTGTTCAGTCACTTCAGACTTGGCAGTGACTCCTTTGAGTATAACCGAGCAGTATCAGTAACATTTGCTGATGTCAAGGAAAACCACTTGAATTCTTTTGCCTTTTAAGAAAGTATATAACACATCAGTTTTTTAGTATATTCAAAAGGTTGTGCGGCCATCACCATAATCTAATTTCAGAACGCTTTCATTACTCTGAAAAGAAACTTTGTACCCAATAGCAATCAATTCTCATTCCCTCCCCCTTCAGAACTGAGGAACCACTAATCTACTTTCTCTGTCCATGGATTTGCCTATTCTGGACATTTCATATAAATGGAATCATATAGTATATGGCCCTTTGTACAAGCAGAGTGGTGCAGCGGGAGCGTGCTGGGCCTATGTGTAGTGTATGGCCCTTTGTGTCTGGCTTCTTTTACTCAGCATAGGATTTCATAGTTCGTCTATGTTGTAGCATGTGTCAATACTTCATTCTTTTTCTGGACAAATAATATTCCATTGTATAGCTATATCACATTTTATCCACTCATCAGTTGATGAACATGTGGGTTGTTTCCACTTTTTGGATATTATGAATAATTTTGTTTTGAACATTTGTGTACAAGTTTTTATGTGAGCATATGTTTATAATTCTCTTGGGCATATACCCAGGAGTAGAAATGCTGGATTGGCAATTATATACTTAACTTTTTGAGGAACTCTCCACCTGTTTTCCACATGAGCTATACCATTTCACATTCCCATCAACAACACATTCTCACTTATACTTTTGTTGTCAGTCTTTTTGATTATACAGTTACCCTGGTGGATGCAAAGTGGGATGTTGTGGTTTTGATTAGCATTTCACTAATGATTAATGATGTGGAGCATTTTTTCAACTTATTGGCTATTTATATATGTTCTTTGGCAGAAATGTCTATTCAGACCCTTTGTGCTTTTTAAAATTGTACTATTTGTCTTTTTATTATTGAGTTGTAAAAATTCTTTATACAGTCTAGATATAAGTACCTTATAAGATATGTGATTTGCAGATATTATCTCCATTTTGTAGGTTGTCTTTTCACTTTCTTACTGGTGACTTTTAAGGATAAAAGTTTTAAATTTCGATGAAGTTCAGTTTATTCTTTCATTGCTTATGACCTTGGGGTCATATCTAAGAAACTATTGCCTAATTCAAGGTCATAAAGATTTACTCCAGGCCGGGCGTGTGGCTCACGCCTGTAATCCTAGCACTCTGGAAGGCCGAGGCGGGAGGATTGCTTGAGCTCAGGAGTTCGAGATCAGCCTGAGCAAGAGCGAGACCCCATCTGTACTATAAATAGAAAGAAATTAGCCAAACAACTAAAAATAGAAAAAATTAGCTGGGCATGGTGGCACGTGCCTGTAGTCCTAGCTACCCAGGAGGCTCAGGCAGGAGGATTGCTTGAGCCCAGGAGTTAGAGGTTGCTGTGAGCTAGGCTGACACCATGGCACTCTAGCCCGGGAAAGAGAGTGAGACTCTGTCTCAAAAAAAAAAAAAAAGATTTAAGAATTTTAAGAATTTTATAGTTTAACTCTACATTTCAGTTTAATCCATTTTGAAATAATTTTTGTGAATGGTGTGAGGTAGGGGTCCAATTTAATTTTTTTGCCTATGGATAGCCATTTTTCCCGTCATAATTTGTTGAAAAGCCTGTTCTTTCCCCATGGAATGTCTTGGCACCTTGTTGAAAATCAATTGACTATAAATATGAGGGTCCCCTTTCCCCCACGGGACTCTCAATTCTCTTTCATTGACATATATGTCTATTCTTATGCCACTACCATGCTATCCTCACTATTGTAGCTTTATGGTAAGTTTTGAAATTGGAAAGTGTGGATCCTTTATATTTCTTCTTAATTTTCAAGATTTTTGTTTCTATTATTGATCTTTGAATCTCTTTTTATTGTGAAGTATACATAAAATAAAATTTACCATTTTAACCATTTAAAAGTATACAATTATGCAGTAGTAAGTATATTTATATTGTTGTGCAACCATCTCCACCATCCATATCTAGAACTTTTTCATCTTACGCAACTCAAATTCTATACCCATTAAGCACTAACTCTTTATCCCACTCTCCTACAGCATTTGGAAACCGCCTTTCTGCTTTCTATGTCTGTGAATTTGAGTACTCTAGGAACATCATACTACAGATGTTTCTTGAGTTAAAATGAGGGTACATCCCTATAAACCTATTTTAAGTCAAATATATGGTTAAGTTGAAAATGCATTTAATACCTTGATAAACCAGTCATAAAGCCAGACCATGGTAAGTCAAGATATTCTTCTACTTATGATGGGATTACTTCCTGAAAAAGACATCATGAAGTTGAAAAATCATAAGTTGAACCATCATAAATCAGGGACTGTCTGTAGTGGAATCATACAAAATTTTCCTTTTGTGACCAGCTTATTTTACTGAGGATAATGTCTACAAGGTTCATCCATGTTGTAGCATGTCAAAATTTTCTTCCTTTTTAATTCTGAATAACATTCCATTGTATTTATATACCACATTTTGTTTACCTATTCATCCGTCAGTGGACACTTTGGTTACTTTCACCTTTTAGCTATTGTGTATAATCCTGCTGTGAACATGGGTATACAAATATCTGTTCATGTCCTTGCTTTCACTTCTTTTGGGTATTAACCCAGAAGTGGAATGGCTGGATCATAGGATAATTCTATTTAATATTTCACTACATTGAAATAAAATTAAATATTTCATTAATTAAATTTTAATTTAAAATTTTAAATTAAATTCTATTTATTTATTTTTAATTTTTTGAATAATTACTGTTTTCCACAGCGGCTGCACCATTTTACATTTCCACCAGCAATGCATAAAGGTTCTAATTTTTCTCCATCTTTGTTAACAGTTTTTATTTTCTATTTTTTTGTGAAGACTCCTGACCTCAAGCGATCCTCCTGCCTTGGCCTCCCAAAGTGCTAGGATTGTAGGTGTGAACCATCATACTGGCCTATTTTTTTTGTTAATAGCTATCCTAGTGGGTATGAAGTGGCATCTCATTATGGCTATGATTTGCATTTACCTAATGATTAGTGATGTTGAGCATCTTTTTATGTGCCTATTGACCATTTGTGTATCTTCTTTGGAGAAATATCTGTTCAAGTTTTTTGCCCATTTAAAAAATCAGTTTGTTGTTGATTTGTAAGATTTCTTTATTCTACCAACCAATCCCATATCAGATGTATGGTTTTCAGATATTTTTTCACATTCTGTGGCTTGCCTTTGATATATCCTGTGATGCACAAAAGTTTTTAATTTTCATGAAGTTGAACTTAACCTAATTTTTTTTTTTTGCCTGAACTTTTGGTGTTCTATCCAATAAATCATTGCCAAACCCATTGTCATGAAGCTTTGTCCTTATATTTTCTTCCCTTAAGAGTTTTATAGTTTTAGTTCTTACTTTAAGTCTTTGAGCCATTTTGAGTTAATTTTTGTATGTAATGTAAGATAAGGGTCCAACTTCATTCTTTTGCATGTGGACATCCAATTTTCCACTGCCTATAGTTGAAAAGACCATCTTTTCTTCGTTGAATGATCCTGCCACTCTTGTCAAAAATCAGTTGACCATATATGTGAAGGTTTATTTTCAAGATCACAACTGACTTTCATATATAGATGGTCCCTGACCTACAATGGTTCACCTTAATGATTTTTGGACTTTACGATGGTGTGAAAGTGATACACATTCCATAGAAACCATACTTCAAGTACCCATACAACTATTCTGTTTTTTACTTTCAGTATAGTATTCAATAAATTACAGGAGATATTCAGCACTTTATTATAAAATAAGCTTTGTATTAGATGATTTCGCCTAATTCTAGGCAAATGTGTTTTGAGTATGTTTAAGGTAGGCTAAGCTAAGCTGTGATGTTTGGTAGGTTAAGTATATTAAATGCATTTTTAACATATGATATTTTCAACTTATGGTGGGTTTATCAGAGTGTAACCCCATCGTAAGTCAAGGAGCATCTGTACTGACGTATTTTCTTCAACTTTGTTGAACTAGTTTACTACCTTTAATAGTTTAATGTGGATTCCTTAGAGTTCTTTTTTTTAATGTAAGATCATGTCATCTTCATACGGAAGTGGTTTTACTCATTACTCCTGACACCGTGATCTAGATGACTTTTTTTTCTTGCCTAAACCCTGGATAGAACTTTCAGTGTAACAAATAGAAGTGGCAAGAGGAGGTGTCTTTAACTTGTTCCTGATCTTACAGAGAAAGCTTTCAGTTTTTCTCCGTCAAGTGTGATGTTACTCATGGGTTGAGAAAGTTACCTTGTATTCCTAATATCGTTTTTTAAAAATCTTGGAAGGACGTTGGATTTTGTCAAATGCTATTTCTGCATCCATTGAGATGATCATGTGCTTTTTGTTCTGTAATAATATGGTTTAATATATTACATTGATTGATTTCCATATGTTGAGCTAGCCTTGCCTTCTTCAAATAAATCCCACTTGGTTAGGTTGTGTAATCATTTTTGTATGTTGCTGGATTTAGTTTGCTAGTTACATTCATAAAGCATATTGCTTGTGTTTTTTTTATGGTACCTTTGGTTTTGGCATGAGGGTAATCTTGGCCTCATAGAATGAGTTGGGAGTTGTTTCTTCCTCTTCTATTTTCTGAAAGAGTTTTTTTTTTTTTTTTTTTTTTTTGAGACAGAGTCTCACTGTGTTGCCCAGGCTAGAGTGCTGTGGCGTCATCCTAGCTCACAGCAACCTCAAACTCCTGGGCTCAAGCGATCCTCCTGCCTCAGCCTGCCGAGTAGCTGGGACTACAGGCATGCGCCACCGTGCCCAGCTAATTTTTTTTTCTATATATTTTTAGTTTTTCAATTAATTTCTTTCTATTTTTAGTAGAGACGGGATCTTGCTATTGCTCAGGCTGGTTTTGAACTCCTGAGCTCAAACAATCCGCCCGCCTCGGCCTCCCACTGAAAGAGTTTTTGAAGGGCCAGTATTAAATATTTTTTAATCATTTGGTAGAATTCACCAGGACAGCTGCTCCTTGGATTATGACGGGGTTATGTCCTGATAAATCCATTATAAGTTGAAAATATTGTAAGTTGAAAATGTATTTAATATCCTGATAAACCCACCGTAAAGTAAAAAAAATTGTAAGTTTAGATGCTTTTCAACTTACAATGGGGTTATGTCTCTATAAACCTATTATAAAGTTGAAAAGTGTAAGTCAAACTATCATTAGGGCAGGGACCATCTGTCTGGTCTTGGGCTTTTCTTTGTGGGAAGCTTTGTGATTACTACCTAAATCTCTTCCCTTGTTGGAGGTCAATTCAGATTTCTCTGTTTCTTCTTGAGTCAGATTTGGTCATGTGTGTCTTTTTCATATAGCATTGTGCAATTTGTTGGAATATGATTGTTCAAAATATTCCTTTTTAAGATTTTTAATTTTTTTTTTCTTTTCGGTAGAAACGGGGTCTCACTCTTGCTTAGGCTGATTCTTTTTTTTATTTCAGGGTATTATGAGGGTACAAACATTTTGGTTACATTTTATGTCTTTGCATCACCCAAGCAAGGGTTAGAGGCATGCCCTTCCCCTCTACAATGCTCACCATGTCCTTTAGTTGTGGGTTTACTCCCCATCCCCTGGCCCACTAATCCCTGGAGAATATTACTGCCGTGTGAGCACCCTAGTGTTGATGAGTTAGTACCAATTTGATGGCGAGTACAAGTGGAGCCCATTCTTCCGATCTTGTGATACCTCACTTCGGAGGATGGGCTTAAGTTCAATCCAGGAAAATATAAGAGGTGCTAGATCACCTTACTAGATTACTTATATGTGAGTAATATTCCATTGTATACATATACCAAATTTTGATAATCCACTGATGAATTGACGGGCACTTAGGTTGTTTCCACATCCTTGCAATAGTGAATTGTGCTGCCATAAACATTCGGGTGCAGATGTCTTTATTATAGAATATCTTTTGCTCTTTTGGGTAGATGCCTAATAGTGCTGTTGCTGGATCAAATGGTATTTCTATTTTTAGCTCTTTGAGGTATCTCCAAATTCTTTTCCACAGAGGTTACACTAATTTGCAGTCCCACCAGCAGTGTAAGAGTGTTCCTGTCTCTCCGCATCCTTGCCAGCATTTGGTTTTTGGGATTTTTTGATAGAGGCCAATCTCACTGGGGTTAGGTGATATCTCATTGTGGTTTTGATTTGCATTTCTCTAATGATTAGAGATGTTGAGCATTTTTTTATATGTTTGCTGTCCATTATTCTGTCTTCTTTTGAAAAGTTTCTGTTCATTTCCTTTGCCCATTTGTTGATGGGGTTGTTTCATTTTTTCAAGTTCTAGATAGATTCTTATTATCAGTCCTTTATCGGATGTGTAGAGAGCAACATAGACCTTTGGAACAGGACTGAGAATCCGGAGATGAAACCATCTGCATATGGTACTCTAATCTTTGACAAAGCAGACAAAAATACACACTGGGGAAAAGAATCTGTTTTCAATAAATGGTGCTGGGAAAACTGAATAGCTACATGCAGAAGAATGAAACTGGATCCCCACCTCTCACCTCTCACAAATTTCAGTTCAAGATGGATAACAGACTTAAACCTTAGGCATGAAACCTAAAGAATTCTAAAATAAGATGTTGGGAAAACCCTTTCAGACATCGTCCTAGGTAAAGGATTCTTGAAGACGACTCCCAAAGCAATCACTGCAGCAACAAAAATAAATAAATGGGATCTGATCAAATTAAAAAGCTTTTGCACAGCCAAGAAAGCTATCATTAGAATGAATAGACAGCCTACAAAATGGGAGAAAATATTTGCTCAGGCTGGTTCTTGCTTAGGCTGGTCTCAAACTCCTGAGCTCAAGGAATTCTCCTGCCTCGGCCTCCCAGAGTGCTGGGATTATAGGCGTGAACCACCATGCCTGGTTTCGTATTTTTAATTTTTCTAATGTTGGTAGTTAAGTTTCCTTTTTCATTCCTGATGTTAATAATTTAAATCTTCTCTCTGTTTTCCTTGGTCTGTCTAGTTAAACGTCAGTCGGTTCTGTTGATATTTTCAAAGAAAAACTTTTGGTTCCATTGATTTCTTTATAATAAAAATGCATTTTTCCCCTTACACTATACACAAAAATCAAATCCAGGTGCACATAGCCATTAATGCAAAAAGAACATCCTCCACATTTTTGAAAGAGTACCTAGGAAAATACCTTTATGGTTCCATTGATTTTTTTGCCTCACTTTTCAAATTGATTATGAATGTTGGTCTGTATGTCCACAACTCTTAGAGCAGTTGTTATCACTGAAATGCTAATGGTCTTGAACAAGTTTATATTCTCTGGACACATTTCTTTGGTGTAATCAAACATGACTTAAGTAATTCACTATCTGTAAGTGGCTTTCCTTGTTTCGCTGTCAAATGAGCTACTCTGAAATTTACTGTTTTTGCAGTCTTATATTCATTTCTATTTTTGTGAAGATCTGTGATAAGATATGCTATTAAAATTTTTTGTTTTCTGATTGATGGTTTCCTGTGAGTTGGGAATATTGTGATGAGTTCCTAATTTGGTAGTGTTAACATATATTGGGTTCTTTTAGCACAGATACAGTGTTATTCCATAATAAACAGAATGTTAGAAATATTACAGAAGCAATATACAGTTGGCCCTTCATATCTGCAGGTTCTGCATCTGTAGATTGAAATAACTGTGGATCAAAAATATTTGGGGAAAAAATTATAACAGTAAAAAAATGCAAATAAAAATACAGTGTAACAACTATTTATCTAGACTTCACTATGTACTAGGTATTATAAGTAATCTGGAAATGATTTAAAATATTTGGGAGGGTATGCTACATTATATGCAAATACGGTATCATTTTATATGAGGGAGTTGAGCATCTGTGGATTTTAGTATCTACAGGGGAGTCCTGGAAGCAATCACCTGTGGATACCAAGGGATGACTGTGTATACACTGGAGAGTAAGCAGAATATGAGGCAAATAAAAATATCCCTATTCTCACCCTAGCTGAAACCAGGTGTATACTCTGCAAAAATGGAATCATGCTATAAATGCTGTTTATAATGCTTTTCTACTTAACATAGTATGAAAAATTTTGAAGTTAATAAATGTCTGCAAAATTTAAAAATTAGTAGCCAGGCATGGTGGCATGGGCTTGCAGTCCCAGGTACTTGGGAGGCCGAGTCAGGAGGATCACTTGCGAACAGCCTGGGAAAAATGGTGAGGCTCTGTCTCTTTAAAAAAAAATTAAACCGAGTTAAAATAATTAATTTATCTTTTTCTTAACATGTTGTTAAAGGCCTTCAATTTTATTTTGCCACTGATAAATTCTTAATTACTTAGAGTTAAAGAGGGCACACATCTAAAGGAGGAGAAATGGTAAAGGGCATAGCTGTTTTGAAGCTGACACTTTGCTCAATAACTTTTAATATATCTGACAGCCATCTGACAGACACAGCGGGGAACAGAACCAAACAATCTATTAACTAATAGTTTTATTTTTCCTAATATGCCTGGAAATAGAGCGTAGACCTGAAAATGGAGCCATGATTATAGGGAGAAAGCTGTACTCTCGTTCAGGCTTCATGCTTTTCTAGCATGTATAATTTGTTTCTTTCCTCCTCTTTCTACATTAGTAAAAAATTTTTTAATTAACTTTAAAAGTTTTGCTTTTAATTGACACGTAATTTTAAATATTTATGAGGTATAGTGTGATGTTTTGATACATGTATGCATTGTGCAAATCAGGGTAATTAGCTTTTCCATCATATCAAACACTTGTTTCTATTGTGGTGAGAACATTCAAATTCCTTTCTTCTAGCTGTTTTGAAATACAGACTATGTTATTGTTTTCTTTTTTTTTTTTTGGGAGAACTAATCTACTTTTTTTTTCTTAATTTTTTTTTATTTTTTTATTGTTTGTTGTTTATAGGGGTACAGATGTTTAGGTTACGTATGTTGCCCTTGCCCCCTCTTCCCCCCAAGTCCCAGTCCCAAGCGTGCCCATCTCTCGGAGGGTGCGCATTGCACCCTTTGTGTATGCGTATATCCGTCCCCTCCTCCCCCTCGCCCCTCCCCCTTCCCCCTCGCTCCCTACCCGACATCCAATAGATGTTATTCTTATATGTACACTTATGGGTTGTTCAGT
>RJWJ010006178.1:0-63781 GCA_004363605.1 Indri indri
AGTTTTTTTCACTTTGAACACAGTTTGATTAATCAGGGTAGTAAGAAAATGTCAGCTCCATGGGGATTTGGGGAATGTGTGCACTTTTCTGAAATAAACCACATGGCTAAAAATCAATGCAAGTCCTTGCAGCTGAGCCCAGCTGAAGGCCATTGTCCTTATCTAGTTATCAGGAGTTGCTGCCTGCCTCAACCCACAAGTCCTCCATTTAGCCAGGTGTCTCCAATTTTATGCTGAGTTTAAATGCCCATGCTGGGGTTGTTTCCTGCTGACACAGGATGACATAATGGCTCTGACACAAAGGGACTGCTCAGGCTCCATATGAAGACTTTTTTTTTTTTTTTTTTTTTGTAGGCAATGCATGCTTTGGGGCTGGATTTCTGCTTAAAACATGGGCCCCTTTTGTCTATCCCCTTTGCTAGATTCAAAATTTCAGCTCTCACCCTGTATGCCACAACTACTGCTTATTTAAATTTTTGACACTTTACCCTCCACCTTTGACCCAGGTTTGGGATTTGTGCCCATTGTGTGGCTTTGGCCTATCTGAGCTGACACTCTAAAGTGCTGGGTTCCAGATCCTCTGGTCCAGCATAACCAAAAGCTCCTAATTACTCACCCAGGTCTAACTGGTTCCTAATCCCATGCACTGGCTGAATTCATCTCATCGCTTAAATGGGGATTATAATACCCATTTTATGATCCTCATAAGGCTTTATAAGGATGATAAGAGTTAAAGGATAATTTTTAAAAATTAAAATGATGATTCTTATATGAATATAAAATAAACATGTTTCAAAGATTTTACTGAAGTCATTAACAAGGAAACCAGTAAGATGTTACAACCAGTTCAAAGAGCAGACATATGTAAATAATATGGAATGTTAAAATAAATTAGATACAAAAGCTCTTCTACAAGCAAGATGGGTGGTGTCAACTGAATCGCCACAGATAACATTTATTTGCCTTACTGACAGTTTTCTGCAACCTATGTTAAAGATAACGAAAGGCACACACCTCTGGAGAATTGGATAACCAGAAAGAATACACTAGAAGGACAATACCTAATAGTCCATTGAAAACACACCTAGTAATCTTATTTTGCCCATGTCAAGGTTTTTTTACAATCTTTCTTGGCATACACAAAAGTAGATTTGTGCAAAAGAGTTTTGTGAATAACATTTATGTACCAAAAGTAATTTGTCAGAGATACTCATTTTTCTACTGATAAAAGAAGAGGATGTGCTCATATACACCCTTTGTCACCACCATTAAAAAAAAAAGTTTTTGTAGGGTTAAATGAGATACTTAGGTGCTTAACAATGATACCAGGTACTTAAGAAATGACAGATATTTTAAAACAATAAGAATCTACATCTACACACATATGTACAAACATACACGGGTCTATTCAGAAGGTATATGGGACTTTGGTCAGGTCTTTGCTTGTATTAGAGGGACGCCACAGAGCTCTTACACTGACAAGGGAGTGAAAAATCCCATTCCTTCTGTCCTCTCCTCTCTATCTTACCTACCTCAGCTATCTCTAGGTCCACTAACGGCCTGTCCTAAACTTGGTGGTATAACCAAAGGGTTACAAACTCCTTATAACAACAAAATCTCCTGGACTAAATAAAACCCTGTCTCCAAGCAAAGGTCCTGGGAATTTTAATCAACTATCCTGGATAATTCTGATTATCGAGCAAATCTGAGAAACACCACTGGATTAGGCAGCAACCTGGCACCTTGCAATGAATAGGACACTCCATAGAAGAGCATATACCATAAAAGCTCCTGATTGAATGAAGCTGTATGTTTAATCACGGCTGGCGGGGGTAGGGGAGAGCCGAGATTGGGGTCAAACAAAAATTCTATTTGTCCCAAACTACTACGATGGCACATGTACAAGGTTGAAGTGGAGAATCACCCCGAAAACATGAAGAGTCCATGCTGAACTGAACCCATAAAGTGAAATGTGTTGCAGTATAATTGTATACCATACACTGAATCAATAATAAAGCAAACATTGCCCTTTTTATGCCAGTTTTTATTCATTCAAATCATTGTGATATTCAATATCAAAACATAAGTTATTCAAATTTAACACTTTATTTTCCCTCTAGTAATTTCATCTGACATTAACTTCTTTGTAGAAACCCCACCCCAAAGGACAGTTCTTTCATGGAAAATTGTCAGAGGAATTGGCTAAGTGTAAAATTGCAGAGCAGTTTATATATGTAAACAGAAGCTTCTCATTTTGAGCAAAAAAATCTTGGAAGATTCTATTATAAATATAAACATCCATCCTAAAAAACCACAGGATTTTAACATTTTCACTACCAAAAGTTATGCAAAAATTTCAAATCAGATTCCCAAATTAATAACACCACTGTTCCTCAGCATCTCAGAAAATCTGTGCAAATGCTCTTTACTGCTATGACTACAAGGTATACAAATAAAATTACTACACATGCTGTTTCAGTAAGGGATCAAATCTAGAGCAGTTGAAGGAAAATATCAATCCCTTTGAAAGAAAGAGAACGTGGTGTTTAAAGAACTCATGACTAGGCATCTTGGAAAGCAATAAAATATTGAATACCTGCTGGGAGCCTACTGGGTGCCCCAAACTTCAGTGGTTACCCAAGAAATTAGAGACATGAGTTCTGTCCTTTGCAGTTGCAGTCCTTTCTGGTGGGAGGCATACCACGTTTTGTCAACTATCAGAGCCAACATAAGGGATTTCTGCACCTTTACCACATATTTTGGTTCTATTTGTTCAAACTGTGAATTTGGACAATCATTAAACTTCCTTGCAACATGAAGAGAACAGAATGCCTACAGCACAGGCGGTACTGTGAGGAGCAAATGGGAATAATGCGTGTGCATGCACTTTGTGAACCATCAAGGCCTCACCAATGCTAGTTACCGTGAGTTCAGTTATTCTACACATGTGACATCCCTAACATTGTCTGTATAAAGGGGAAGTGGCCCAGACTGCCTGATGCTGGGTCAAGGAAAACAAGGCCAAATTGATTCAGCTATTTCAGAGATTGCAGAGAAAAGATATTTGAATCTTAACAATCAAAGAAATAAAATGTAATATGAGCTAGCCCAAATCATATGGGACTTACCAGAAACTCTGACTCCTCCTCCAGGACAGTATGAAACAAGTCAACTGTGAAAGAATTCCCCAGTCTACTGGCATTTTTCACTTGTAAAATTTCCTCAGTTAACAGAGTCTTCTGAGAGAAATCAAATACACTCATTCTTCTACACACAGTGACAGAAAAATTAGAAGGGCTTTTGAAACTGTTATTTTCCTTGGTATACAATAGACATCTTTAATCGATTGTTCTCAGAGTTCTGTAACGTGGGTTCCCTAAGAGTGATTTCACCAATGTTATTGGCACAGTGAAATCAGCAGCAATTTTAAAGACGGTGTCAATCTCAGCTAAGGAAATTATAAAATACAACGTTATCCTTGACACTCTGCTTCTGTACATTAGAGTCCCTTTCATTGTGTGTTTCATCAGACATTCTTTGAATTTTCAGTGATTCATAAAATTGTCAGGAGTGATTATTCCAGACCACTGTGACAAAACAGCTCTTTAATATGCTTAACCATAAAGAATTTAGAAAACAAAAAGTGCATTGTTATAGGAACATATTAAAATCTTTCTAAAGAGGTTGTTAGGAGACAGATAATCAGCTTTTTCCCAATGCTGAATTACTATTTTCTACAATAGATTTCCAAAGAAATTATGTCAATGCAGGGGAAAAGGAATGAGAGACCTACATGGGCATTTAGAAAAAGACTAATATGAAGAAATAAAGAATGTAGCTTGGAAGAGAGTAGAGGTTCAGTGCTGTTTGTTGCTTTTGCTCTTGCTTCTTTTTTTTAAAAAAATATGCTCATGGGGAAAAAAAATGCAAACTGGACAATAAGTGAGTATCCTTTCCACTCCAAACTGCAAATCCCACCCCCAAGTAATCAGTAATAAAAATTTTGGTGTGTCTCTCTAGAATTCATTTTCTGAATATATATATATATGTGCAAATATCCACGTCATACATATACACATGCAAATATACATACACATATACACACATACACACATATATATACATATATAATATATATCCATATCTTGCTTTTTCACTTAAAAATATACACATATATAGGAAACCTTTTACATAAAGTGCTAAACAGGCAATTATACTACAAAAAGATGTGGAAAACAAATGGTAAATTCCTTCTAAATCAATGGCTCTGAGCTCTGACTGAAAGCTACAATTATCTAAGGACTATTTAAAAAATACTGATGTTAAGGACTTACCCCAGATCAGGTATCTGGATTTTTAAAAGTTCCCGAGGTAAGTCTAACATTTGTCAATTCCTTAAGTGCTAAGACCGATAAGCACTGAATCTTTTCAACAACACACGCTATGTAACCATATGCAGGAGAAATCTTTTGTTTTCAGTAATCCATATTCATTGCAGGAAAGTGAAGAACACAAAAGAGAGAGAGGTTCAGAAACACCTACACCCACATGAGTTCTTAATAAATACCACCAGATAAACCAAAAAAAGCAAAAATAGCATATAAACCTGCCTAAAGCTAAGAATCTTGGGAAAATCAGATTTTTTCAGAAAGTGTTACAAAAAGAAAAAATTTGCCTCTCCTTAATTCAAAGTCCTCCTCAAGTCAAGCAGCATTTCCTCTGGAATTCATTCAAAAGAGCATTTATTGAGCAGTTGCTATGTGCTACATACTGAGGATACGAAGAAATGAAATAGTCCCTAAACTTCAGAAGGTCACTGTCCTGTTCAATGGTTTTCAAAGTATATTCTGACTGCTAAACCCTTTCTTGCAATGCAGTCTAAATGGAAATAGGATATCTAAAGCATTTCAGGGGTGCCCTGCTCTGATTGAAGTGGCAAACAAGATCAAAGCCCAAATTCCTACAGCTCTGTTCTACCAGCCAGTCACCTCAGATGCCACCAGTGAACCTCTGACTGCTCCAAAAAGCACAGTATGAGAACACTCCAGCCCAGTAACTTGATGGCAACCCCATCAATCTTCAGATTAAACAAAAGTCTAGGACTGTGCTTTCCAAGGTGGGGGTCCATGCAAAATGATCCACAAGAAAACAGAAAATAAAAAGAAAATTGTCTCTCTATATATTTATTTTAATAGCCTCCATAAGAGTCTATGTCTTTGAATTTTATAAAGTAAATAATTTATTTGCACAGTAGTTCATCCGTAAAATTTATAATTATACTCATTAGATTGAATGGTATGAAACTGCCATTTTTGCAAATCAAAATATCTGCAGTTTTATATGGTTCCATCTAATATGTATAATTAAAAATTGTGTGCATTTCACATGGTTCTCTCAGCACTATTGACATTTTAGGCTGGATAATTCTTTGTGGTGGGGTGATGCCCTGTGCTTTTAGGATGTCTAGTAGCAGCATCCCTGGCCTCTATTAGATGTCTGTAGTACTCCTTCCTTCACCTTCCATTCCAACCACTGCAACAACCCGAATGTCTCCAGACATTGTCAATTGTCCCCTGTGGGCTAAAATTGTCTCCTGTTGGTAGCGACTGATCTATACACAGTGTATGTGCTGAGTTTTTTCTAATGAATGAACAATTAAAATAGTTTGGAGACCACTGCCCAAAGAACAGATAGTTGACATTAACATTTATAATAATGCTGAGATACTAACCCAATATGGACAATGGCATAAGTTACACATTTGAGCCATCTCAAAGATAAGACAGGTTCACCATCGCCATGAAGGTTGTGATCTACCAACCCTCAAAGGATATTCATGACAGCATCACACCATGCACAGAAGGTATATGCAAAGAACTATCAGCAAGGGAATGCAGAAGCAAGCTAAACTGGGAGTAGATAATAAGGGTGAGAGAAAACATATCTGTGAAGTACCAGAAACAGTCATAGATAGACCAGGCTAGCAAGCATTCATCAGGCCCTGGTATGCTTTTCCCAAGCAAAGGCTTTCAGAAGGCTCTGAAACACTGGATCACAGAATGTTCTCAAACGCTGGGCATAAACACAATGAGAGTGGCAGTCAGGAGCCAAAGGACTGTCTTCCCAGATGCACACAGCGGAAGAGGCTGTTAGTCACAAACTGATCCATGCTCCACCCCCACACACTGATAGAGATTTGATCAACATAATTTATTTTTGAAAATCAAGATTGATCGTCTATGGACATGTTTTGGGGCTTATGTGCATATACTCCAGGGTTTGTAAATATATACGTAGAGTGCTAACTGAGCTCACTTACCTCCTTATCAAAAGGAAAAATGGCAAAGTTCAAACACATGTTCATTTATTCATGTGCTCTGAAGGCACATTCATTCTTCAAGAAAAGAAAAAACTGCCTTACAAACATCAGCTGAACAGCTTTCAATCATTAATCTGTTAGTCTTGGTTTCAATTAAGCATTGCATATGTGAGATGTGACAACATCGCATTTAGACATTGTCGCCATCTTCATACAAACATCAGCCTTGTTACCTTCTGAACCAATATACAGACACATGACAGACATTTTGAAGTACTTACTTCAAAGCCTCAGAATTTGCCTTCTTTCTCAGGCATTAATATTTTTGGATATTGAGTGGGCAGAAGTGTGGGAAGGAGGGAATTCTCGAAAGAACTTAATAAAAGCTGCCATTAAAAGAGAATTGGGATTCCCCCAGCCCACTGCCTGCTTCTGAAGGGGAAGAAAACAAGACTTTTGAGTCTTGAGAAAGCCTCCCCTGGCCCGACCTCTCGGAGCAGCCTGGCCTTTGACAGAACCCTGCCCCTGCCCCCTACGCCGAGACAGAAGCCAATGTCAGGCCCAGACAGTGGTTTCTATTGGGTAGATTTTTTAGAAGATGATGACTTGAAAGGAGATGTCAGGATCTTCCTATTTAAGTTAGTCCACGAAACAGGAAGCTCACAAAAAGCCATCAACATTTTTTTTTTTAAACTTTTGAGCTTCTGGAGTCCTCTTTGTTTGTTTGTATGCCTGTTCCATATAAGTGGATAATCAAGAAACTGAATTTTTATTGTAACTAAATTTAAGTAGAACTTATCACAGGCTAAGGCACTGATTTAAATACTTTATGTATTTAAATTCCATTAATCCTCAACTCTGTTAATGCTCCCCAAAACACAAACAAACAAAAACACCCTCTATGAGATGGGTACAATTTTTTATCTCTGTTTTCTAGGTAAGGAAACCAAGGCACAGGGTCTGACTGGACCAAGGCAAATAAAACACCGGGAGCACAGGGCATAACTCTGACAATGAGTGCCTCCTCAAACTTGTCACCCAAGGTGCCTCGCTCACCATACCTTAGAACCGGCCCTGCTAAGGAAGCTGGGATTTAAACCCCCATGGTCTTAGGCACACCCGAACTGAATATACTCATCAGGGAATACACAGGGTTTTGCAGTTTGGAAGAAGGGGGTTAACATCTTAGCTTTACCCTTTACTATTAATAACTCTAACTCTTAATTTCTCTGAGCCAGATATTACTTCTGTGAAAAAACACGATGCCCCCTAGCCATTGAGTTTGAGAACATCTTAATCAAAGGACATGGCCCCAAAGGTGTAGTCAATAAATATTACTCTCCACCCTTCTTCACGCACTAGAATTCTTCATTTAATTTGTAATGGCAATTTTTTCAAACTACCTTTTACACTGACCCAAACTAAACTTTGCTGTTTACTTAGAATCAATGGGAATATAATTATCGCACAATGCCCAGAAAGTGGTCTCTTCAGGAGCTGACAGAGTACAAGGCGATTTGCTCAAATGCGATGTTTTTGGACTTTGAGTTTGTCTGCTCTTTGTTTTACTTGTGGACTCCATGACTGGGAACTCGATTATGCTCATCAATAGGAGGTTGTTTAAATAGATTATGAAAGAATCATGCAATGAGTACCACACAGCCACACGCAAGAACCAGGGGGCCCTTTGCATACTAAAATGGAAAGATTCACATTGTGTATCAGTTAGGTGAAAAAAGCAAGGTTCAGAACAGCGAACATTAGCATTTTAATGAAAAAGAAGGCTCAGTGTGTACATTTATGTATGTGTACCTGTGTGAACATAAATGTCTCTGGAAAGATACACAATTAACTAATAATATTTGTTGCCTCTGGTAAGGAAAAATCAGTGGCTATGGGCAAGAAGAGAGAAAATTCACTATGTATCCTTTTGTACATTTTACATTTTTAATTATGTGAATATATCAGCTATTTCAAAAAAATCAGGAAAATAAAAATGAGTGGAAGACTTTGAGGAGATTGTTATAAGACACGGTGAACTCACGGATGTAAAGTATGACATCATTTTGGGAGTTCAGGAGGTGGTATTGCAGCTTTCTACGTTGGTGGGCTCTGAGGTCTGAGAACCAGCATCCCCTGGAAGCCTGTTAGAAAAGCAGATTCTTGGTCCCATCTCAGACCTTTTGAAGGTATCTCTGCAGGTGGGGCCCAGGAATTTGTTTGAAGAAGCCCTCCAGGGGATTCTCATGTTTAATCGGGTTTGAGAAGCACCATCTAGATCAGTGAATCACAAACACTGCAGCCTGACAACAGATACACCTGGAGAGTTTATTTAAAACAGGTACCTGGCCTCCTGCTAGACTGAATTGCAGTAACCCAGATGAGACTCAGGAATGTGTATTGTTTAAAAGCCTGCTGACACATGTCTAGAGTTTTGGAATCACTTTCTAAAATCAAAGTTGGCTGTGCTCAATCCAAATGATTTTTACTGAGAATAATTTGCATGTGCAGTCTAAAGAGACCTAGCCCTAGCTTCTCACAGTCAATCAGGCCTCTTAGTTGAGTATATGTACGGCAATCTTTGTACAGTGGATCAAACTTTAGCATGTAGCAGGATGACCTGGAGGGCTTGTTAAAACACAGACTGCACTATCCTTCAGAGTATCTCATTCAGTAGAGGGGGTGGGGTGGTGGTGGTAATAATTTGCATTTATAACAAATTCTAGGTGACATTGATGGTGATTTCTCTAGACCACTGGTTCTCAGCCAGAATGTTACATGCCCGTGTCAAGCAAGCATGGTCACTATGTTCAATCATTTTGTTCTAACTTAAGATGCATAATTTTACAGGTGTAGGTTTGAGACAGAACTTTGAGCTGAGCAGGTTGTGCTGTGCAATGCTGGACGGAGTACAACCTGGTGAAGGTAATTAATAAGAGTGTGGCTGAATGTTTAACAGGTACTCTCAGGAGGATGTAAGAATGCCTGGTCTGAGATGCAAACAGTTCTTCTGAACCAGCAAAAGTCATAAAATAAAGATTGTGTACCATGTAGGAATGCAGCTTAACTTCTTGAAATGTTCCTCCAGCATTCTTATATGTGAATTTGATCCTTAAACTCCAAAGGTTGAGAAGCACTACCCTGATGAACTTCACTTTCACTTCTGCCTGCCCCATGACCTTGCTGCCCAATCTGGACAGCACTATGACACCAAATGGAGCCTGTACCAGTGTGGCACAGTGGCTCCCTGGCTGTGTAAATGAAGGAGTTGACTAAGAACAATACAATTTACTGAGACTCAGAACTTTAGAGCTGGACTGGATCTGTGTGATCCGAAAGAACCCCACCATCTTGCAATCAAGGAAGCTGTGACTCAGAGCAGACTCAGCACCCTTCCAGTGGCCAGGCTAAGGGTCTATTTTTCCTCCAGGGTAGGGGCCACATGCTTGTCAATCTTCTGAAGCCCAGCCTAGGCACTCTCCTTGTCTACAAAAACACTTTTGCACACATACCAATAAATGCTTCTCAAGGACAAAGATTAAACTGCTATAAACTGTAGCCTGGTAGCATCATGGGAGGGGGAGTTAAGAAGAAGATAATTCTGTGGGTTCTAGAACAAGTATCATTAACACTAGAAAAAGCAAACGGAGGTTGGGGGATGAAGAGGAAACAAAGTGCACAATAAAACTGAATTAGTTTACAACCCTATTATATATAATGCATGTTAATTTTTGTCATGAGCTGGGCTGAATTAGGTTTGGGAAATAGTTGTTTTATATTCCAGAGGTAAATTTATAATGTAAAAAGATTAGCTGGTGAAGAAGAAAATTAGAGGAATATATACTTTTGTTCTCAAGCCCCTTTACACCATCTATACCAGATTGCAATAAAGGCTTCATTTACGAAATTATTCTATCATCCATTAGAATGCCAACAAGGTTTCTTCTTGTAATATGGTAACACTGGATATATTACTTAATCAAAATTAAGGTGTTTTTTTTTTTCTATTGTTATATTTGAGCCTCATTTGAGTTGGTTTCTTTACTTCTTTTCCTACCCAGACACCCCTGAGGATTTATGACAAAACCTCCTCACTATGGAACTGAGCCTCAGGAGGCCCACGTCAGAATCTCCAGCTGGTGGTGTTAAGGATCACTGCTCCAGTATTTCCAAATAGTGATGATGACAATAGAGTGCTGGCATCTATAACTAGATAAGCTAGCGACGTTTGTGGCTCCCCAGATCCACAGATCCCTCCAGCACGTAATTTCCTCCATTGGACAGGACAGTGAAGGTGCATTGGGTGGTAGGTCCCGAGTGGCTGGCTAGGCTTGTTCGCCAAGTAAATTGCTTCTGCACACCAACCTTCCAGAACTCCAGACACATTTGTGTCTCAGCAAAATTACAAATTACTCTGGATCACTTGGGAAATGCTGCGACTATGCTGTTAAATCTGTGAGGGTCAAGGGTCAACTAAACAGTCAAAGACAAATGGGTGTTCCAAATTGCAATGACAAGTCAAAGAAGTCTCGGGACATATATTTTTTTCTCCTTGAAGTTAGTTCGAAGAGTCCTATGCATAAAATATATTGGCACTTAAGAAAAATAACAAATCTCATTACAGCAGGGCAGGGATGAAGTCTGCAACAGCCTACATTTCCTACAGAGTATATACAGAGTTTCCATTTCTCAGAAGCTTGTCAGTTCTACCTGAGAGTGTGATTATTAAAAAATGCTAAATTAGAGCTATTAGTATATGTGAGAAAACTGTAATTAGTCTGAAATCATAGCCATAAGCCAGCTGTAACAGTTAAAATGACAATTTTCTGTTTTCAAGTATGTGGAAAATGCATGTTTCTTATTACTGCAATTGGTGAGCTACTGGCTTGTGACAAAAGTCCCAGTGCTGGAGGATGGAAAAGTACTTCCCTGGCTTTTCAGCAAGGAACAAACTCAAGACAAAAAGCCCCAGCAGGATCAACTAGTGTCAATCAGCCTCACTGTTAAACCTTCATAGATCCTCAAAACCAGACCTAATTTCACCACAGCTGGGTAAATATTCAGGCAACTGCTGGAAGCTGGTTGGGCTCACTGCTGCTAGGGCTCCAGAGCTCCTACCTTGAGGCATGTTTTTCTTTTTGTCCAACTATTCAGCATTACCACCAGGAATATAGGTTACTGTAGACCGGTAACCTTAAATCATAGTATTTATAGATTTTAAAACATCGAAACATTTATTGGGCTCTAATGTTCACAGTTTCACAATCACTCAGTATCAGTGGGCTCAGAGATTAAACCAATATACTCTTGTGAGCCAAATCCAGAATGGGAAATTCCTTACTTTTCATTTCTCTATTTTTTTTAGCAGTAAAAAGAAAATAAGTTCATCCAAAATTTCTGATTTGGTGATGTCCAGCAGAACGAGTCCTTTCTGGATATAGCCTACCTTTATTGCAGAAGGCTCTGAAAGCCCCTTAATCTCAAAAGACCATTATTTTCCCTTTGAATAAGTTGCAAACGGTACTGATTAGCTACATGTAATAGAAATAACACGGCAAGTTATCATAAGTAAGAGAACTATGTATCCTCCACATTATTCAGCAATAAAGAGAGGGGAACCTTAGGCCTTCTGATTGCAAGATTGTTCTTTTTTGAACATCAAAGGAGGCAAGAAAAGCTTCATCTTTCTCTGCCGCACCCTTTTTAATAAAAGGATTTGTTCTGTAAAATTTGGATTCAGTCGAAAGGCCGCACTCAAGGATCCAGAAAACCACACGTGTCCCCAAGGCCACAGGTTCCCCTAGATCATGCATTCTCGGTGGGGGGGGATACTGCCCCTCGTGGGGCAAATATTGGTTCTTACCAGGGGAGGGTGAATGAAACAATCTTACACATCACACATTATTTTTACCCATAAAGTACAGATATACATACAGCACATGAAGAGATATATAGAAGCCCCATGGTGTTAAGATTTCACGGGGCAGGAGGTGGTGACTAGAAAAAAAGTGTATAGAGAGGCCCCTTAGGTGGGCGATGATAATGAAATCATGGTTGAGAAACACTGCTCAAATATTGGCAAAGCAACTGGTTTGAAACCTCCAGCCAAAAAAAAAATAACAGTCACAATTGTTATTTTTGAAATAACATGAGCTGTTTAAATTCAAGTTTTCAACAACAATTATTTTCTTTTTGAGGATAGCCACTGCAAATTGTAACAAAGCAGAAAAGAATTCTATATGGATACAAATATTTTACAAAATGCTTGTGGTCTTGTTATGAATGACTAAAAATTCCTTTCGACAAGTTGATCTGGTCATTTTTTAGGAATTCACAAACTATTTCTTTCTCTTATTAAACCCATCATTATACATACATACATACATATATGTGTGTGTGTGTGTGTGTGTGTGTGTATATATATATATATCTTCTGTCAAAATCCTAATCACTGATAATTTTATAATTGCTGATGAAAAATTTAACAATCTTAAAGATGTAAGAATCTGCATCCTTTTTGTTAAGCTGCAGAAAGCTTGTTTTGTAGAATAGTGTACAAACTTTTAAAAGCATGCGTGAAAAATTGAACAAGCTGTGGACTGTTATATGATGTAATAGCAAAAACTGAGAAAAATGCCACCTGCGACTCATCTGTTTTCCCTCCCAAAAATCCTTTCAAATAAGATTCTGCAGGTTAAACATAAAAATATTTCCTTCATAAAAAAATTAATAACAAGGTATGTTTCTAAAATATTTCACATAATTAAGGAGAGGAAGGTTCTTTTCTGAATATCCAAGATTCCTTTTTCCAGGATCTTCTCATGCCACTTCGAAAAAAAAGTGAATTATATAGACAACCAAAAATGGCCACTTCCACTACTGAAAAGAGGGGTAAACAAAAGCTTTCACCCAATTAGCTGTGTTTCGATTGGTGACAATGCTTTTTTCACAATGGAGTCTGACTCATCTCTAATGATAAATCCTGTCTCCTTTCTTCCAGTTTCTTCTTCTTAAGTAATAGTGCACCCAAGATTTTAAGAGCCAGGAAGACAGGTCTGCTGTCTATAAAAACTTTTAATTTGATTCATGCAAGAATAAATCGCACCCACAAAAAGGGACTGGCACTTCTCTAAATTAAAGTAATCCCAATAATTACAATCAAAGTTCTTCAGTTCGCTGAAACAAAGCCAGCAGAAGCATTAACCTAAATGTCTGCCTCAGCGAGAGCCAGAAAATGCTAATGTTGACATTCAGGCTCAGAAAAAATTATACAGAAAAAAATAAATGGCAAAAAAAAAAAAAAAATATATTCACATTTCAGTGGAAGGACTTGAAAGAAATGAAAATCTGGGAAAAGGATTTTAAATTTCATATTCAAGTAAACAAGAGTCTTCTATTCATTTGGGGACTGTCATTTTGTAACATGAAAACAGTTATCTTATTTTTTGGAATAGCACTGTCATAGCTATTCAGCTCTTTTCACAGTCCTGTAAGAGCTGAAGGGAAAATGTAAAACAATTCAGCAATTTAATGTGATGCAAATCTAGTTTTAGACTTCTCATGTATTTCTTAAACATACTAATTATTTTAAGATTATATTAAAAATACTGTAAAGTGAACAATAAAGATCATCTTCAACTGAGAACCTCAAACCATTTTATGCACACAAAACAGAGGAAGTCAAGTGATGGGATTAGGTCAAATTTCTATCAGATAACCCATTAGATTATTCAGAATTACTCTTAATATATATTGCAGTAGTATATGCACAATACCCCTAAGTCACTGGCCTACATGAGAAGTTTTCCTTTTGAAATGTATAGAGGAAAATGGAAATATGTTATGGAAAACTGTGTACTCATTAACTTTTATATTATGAAAATAAAGTATTGTCCAAATGAAATAAATACTACTGAGGAGTCTTATTTCACAAATGTAAAAAATTCATATTTAATTTGCAAAAATATGGTGGAATTGTAATATATGATGCATTAGCCATATGCTATAACTTCAAAAAATATCTGAATTTTAAGGCACACTTCACATCGTGGAACAAACAAGGTGACATTTCATTTTCTTTGTGTCACCATTTCACTTGTGTACAATGACTAAAATGCTCCTATAATGTGTGATTCATGATGAGTCATTCTCATAAGGAAATGAAATTAAAATGTATTAGCTTAAGGAATAAATTCTAAATTCTTTCCAAAAATCTGAGCACATCAAAAATAATTCTGGATAAATGTCCTTTCCCTCTGAGCAATGCAACTGCGGTTACTTACGCTTAACTCTGTGTTACGCTTTAACCGTGGGGCCACTAGCCATGGTCTCATATCTGCGTTGGGTCACATGTCCTTTGACAGTCATTTTTAGAAGTAGATATTTCAGGATTATGATTAAAATTGAGTGAGGCAAAGAAAAGGGCCAATAGTAAACAGGATAACAAATAATAGGAAATTTATTCTCTATAGAATTCCAAATTAAAACAACCTATTGTCTACCGCTGAAGAAAAGTCTTGTACACTAGAGCTTCCTATAGTCAGGTGCACAAGATTCTTAACAACCAGCACCTCACAGGTTCGTGTTTGTCAGCAGGCTTTATGCCATAGTTCGTTATCTTTCGTTTCCATGGAAAAGAAAATCATTACTCATATTAATTCCATCTGGCTGGAATACTTACTTTCTGGCGCCCATGTTATCCTTTTAAAAGCCTTCCTCTTTATTGTAACTTTTGCTTTAATCACTCTGCTTGTTAATAATTGTTCAATAATTCATTCATTCATTCATTCATATAGTCATTCAGCAAACATCTACATACTCTATTCTCTGTGCTATGAAATCCACTAGACACTGGACCAGATAAGAGAAGGAATGTTCATACACATTTAACATATACCATGGCTCTGGGGGGGGGGGTTGTTGTTGTTTTTGTTTTTTTGAGACAGTCTCATTTTGTTGCCTCTGGCTAGAGTGCAGTGGTGTCAGCCTAGCTCACAGCAACCTCAAACTCTTTGGCTCAAGCGATCCTCCTGCCTCAGCCTCCCAAGTAGCTGGGACTACAGGCACCACCACACTGGGCTAATTTCTTCTGTTTTTAGTAGAGACAGGGTCTCGCTCCTGCTCAGGCTGGTCTCAAACTCCTGATCTCAAGTGATCCTTCTGCCTTGTCTCCCAGAGTACTAGGATTACAGGCATGAGCCACTGCGCCCAGCCTGTAGTTATTTTTTTAATGTAACTTTTACATCTCCATTTAAAACTTCCAAAGGCAGGGACTATCTTCTTCCATATAGAAAATAGTAAATATATTAATACATTTACTGCTGGATGAGACCCGTATCAAGAATGTCCATATAATAACTTGTACACTTTCTTAAAATAAATCGTATGCTTAAAATCATAATCTCTGTGCTATAGTCATTGAAACAATAATTTCTAATCAAAATACTTAGCAAATGTATTTCAGTTTAATTTTTTGTTGGTTTTCTACATTTCACTGACCAAAGGTGTTTCCATAAAGTTCTTTACACACAGAACACAGAAATCTCTCTCTTAATGGTAAGTGAATGAGTAAAGGCAAAAGCTAACCGAAGGAGGATGCATAGTATCACAGCATTTGTTCTCTGGTAATACATTTTCAGAGAGCCATTCCTAAGGGAAGCATAAAATAGGCTATGAATAGAAAAATGAAACTAACACTTTAAACTTGAAATGTCACGATTATATTGACACTATATTAAAATAAAAATTTACAGCAAGACAATTTCTACTGTTAGAAGTTTCATATATATAAAATGGATCCATAGGAAGTTTAAAAACAAACAAACAGATACATGCTAAAATACAATTGATTTTTCTTGACATACCTAATTAAGAAATAGCACTTCTAGATCAGAACTGGAAATTCTTTGTTAACTCCAAATAATTAATCCCAGGAGCAAAGGATTATTGACATTAACCCTAGCAGAGAGATCAGAAGACTTGGGTTTCAGATTGAGTTCCATTATCTCCTAGGTATTTAGCTTTGAATAAAGCATGTAACACTCTAGCATCTCAGTTAATACACCTACCAAAGATGATGATACCTGACTTGCTCGCCCAATGTGGTTGCTGTGAGAATTAAATCAATGAAATCACAAGTAATTTGAAGCGAGTAATGCCCTGTTTAAATCAAGAGGTAGTGAAATACGTGTTTCTCCAAGTCAGAGAAGTAGTCCAACGCACAAATAGGACAAAACTGCTCTCAGAGAAGCTGAAATGCACAGTTTCACTAGCTGTTAAAAATCCCCAAGGGACAGCCTCTGCAAGATAAGGGATTATCTTCTAGATCTGTCCACCTGAATCTTTACTCACCATGTATTTATTGAGTGCCTGCTGTGAACCAAGCACTATTTTAGGCTCTAGGATTATAGCAACGAATATGATGAATTTGTTCCTTTTTGCCACGATGCTAACTTCAGTGGGAGGAAAAAAAACAAGCAACAACAAAAAAGTAGCTCAAAATTAAGTGTCATGTGATAATAATGCAGGATCATGAGAGGAAAAGTCAGGGGCAAGGGGTACATTTTGATGGGTGGGAAAGGCCTCTTGAGATAGTAACATCCAAGAAGGAGGAAGAGAAAGATAAGAAGAAAATGTCAGCCTCCTTCACCTTGATTCCATGACTACATCAGGGGTGAACACATGACTCAGCTGACCAACAAAATATTCTGTCCTAGGAAATCTGGAAGCAGGACTCCAAAACTGTTGATCTTATTAAGAGCTTAAACTAGGTAGTGATGTAAAGATGGCCTGGGATGGCTTGTTTCTGCTTAGTGGGCCAAGATAATTGATCATCCAGAAGAGGAATGAGAGCAGTGAGACATAGAGATGAGAAAACATACAGTCCTGGGGAGATGGAGTGACCTCAGTTTTGCACGGCTTTCCAGCTTTTGGTTCTAGTCACATCTGAGATAAGACAGTGTTTCAAGCCTGTGGGGTCCATGAGGTCCATCTGGTTCCTTCTATAAATTCTCTTCTTTGGCATAAAGTAATCCAAACAGGTTTATTCTTTCTAAAAGACGGTTATTACAAGTGGGTTAAGTTGCTATCTGAGCTCTATCTGGAAGTACATTAGGAATCCATTTATTAAATAAATCTTAAACGTCATCAGCTAAGAGAAAGCATGGTACAGGGGAAAGGTACACAGGATAAAGATGTCATGACAATGAGACCAACAGACACCGCGGTGAGAACTTCACAAAGCTACACAAAGGACATCTTGGAATGTCTCAATAACTCTAGAGATTGGGCAGATTCCTGCGCCTTGGCACTTTGAATGGAGAGTTCATGGGATCAACATAGCCATTGGCTTTAGGCTTTACTTGGAGTCCCAAAATAACCCTACCTTTGAAAAGCCTGTCACGGCAGTGCCAATTTGCTCATTTAAAGTCTTTAGTTGTTTTAGTGTGCATATCCAAATTTAACTCCAAACATACAAATATAGAAATATTTGCATGAACATGTATTCTTATATGTATAAGGATATTGACCTATAAGTGAAAAATTGGAAATAACCTAAAGGCAATTGGTTTACTAACTATGACACAGTCATAATGGAACAAATAGTTTAAAAAGCAATCTAATAATTCTACATGTATTGGCATGCAGTGATGATCAAAATATATTGACAAACGGAAAAAAAGCAAAGCTTCAGGAAAGAATATACAATATTATCTTGGGTTCAAAAATAAGTGCGCGCGCACACACACACACATATGTACATTTGCACATGTAATCAGAATATGCAAAGAAAAGTCTGTATGACTCTCCTTCAAACTTTTCATTGAGGAGATTTTATCTGATGGGGATTAAAGGGGGATTTTCGTTTTCTGATTTGCTGGTCTCTACATTGTTAGCGTTTCTCACTAGTATGCATCACTTTTCTCATCAGTGAGCCAATTAAGCTCAATCCAGCCCTGTGCAGAAAATAAAAGATAGGTTCAACAATACGAAAGCAGCACGCAAACTCTAAGCCTTTGAAATGTGAGATAATATTAAATTTTCTTTCTCTCTTTTTAAAACTGAACCACCGCCCTGTAAGAAAGAAACCTAGTGATTTTTACATCTTGTTCACAGAAGCTGGCAGTTTTAGAAAAACACAAAGTGCTGAAAGCACTAAAAATAACCCCCTACCACCACAGTACCCAGCTTTCACTGAACTCTCTTTGCTATAAATATCTTAAGAATAACACCCAGACTCCCTGGAGTACTCCTCAAAGTGTGGCTAAAGAGGAAGTCTCACTACTTACTAGGCTGGAATATGGCTTTGACAAAGGGAGGAGCTCCTTTGGGGAAGGAAAAACAGGGTTGTCATAGCGCCCTGACAGGCTTTTCCCAAAAGGCCAAATTGGGAGATCACTGTACTTAGGTTAAAAATAAGGCACAGATATTTTTTATTTATTTATTTATTTTTTACAGAAACAGGTGACTGAATTTTTGCTTTATTTGTGAGGATTCTTTTATCTGGTTCCTTGTGGGGGTCCCTCCATTTGTGAGCACAAGAAACAAAATCCACTTCCTTGGGGCTGAGCTGCCACAGATTCGGGTGCTCCTAATTTGTAAACACATTTGTAGTTTATTCAGGAATATGACAGTCGAGCCAAGAAACATCCTCTCACTTCCCCTCATACTTGTGAACACCACACACCAATTACCAACTGTTTGGCTGTCATTTTTTTAAATGTCTTTTCTCCCCTTCCTGTGAATTTTGGACTCATGTGAGATACTTACGAAAAAAATGAGAGTCCCCGCCCCCTACCCAGCAACCGTCTGGCTCTTTTATTGTGTCTGAGGTCCTGCATTACAATTACAATTGCAGAAATTTACCCAAAATCCCTACCTTAATACTCCTTACTTTAGGGATAACATTTCCTCAGGACACTAGTCCACAACATGAAAAAATGCTAAGAATGTTTGGATTGGCTGTATTCTCCTTTATAAGCAGGGTTGGGTTTTTTGTTTTGTTTTGTTTGTGTTCTTATTAAAAAGATAAACCCTGCAGTTTTATTAAATTACAAAATGCCTCATAGCAGGCGTGGATACAAAGAGAGGAGAAAAATTACACAAAGAACCCAAATCCATTTTATCTATGAATACATTATTTATGATTTCAGGATGCCAAGGGTAATATAATGCATGTTCCTTCATTCTGTCCTTGATTAGTCTTTGGGTGCAGAGAATTATTAATAAAATAATTAGATGACCAGAGAGCACAGCCAGAATGTGACGTTTACCTCTTCAGCCTTTGAAATCTTGCCTTTCTAAACATTAAGATTCCCATTTATTCATTGGGCCATTTATTCAAGCAGTTGAAAGCCCACTGGGCACTAGGCTGAGGGTTAAAACATTACATTTCCTTTTACTTATTTTAATGATGTTTAAAGCTGTAGAAGCCAGAAAAATGTTGGGTGACAACCCAGAGGTAATTCATACCCCACATACCAGCATGAGTCAGCTTGCCCTAAGTGTGGCTTTGCAGTGGTCACTGAAACCAGTAACTATCCGATAAGTAATCTTTCTAGTAAAATGCCCTCTTTTAAATAGTCCATGAAGGACTGTGCTATTTATTTTTCTTACAATCTCATGAAACTAAGAATTGCACATCTTAACTACAGTGAGATACATTTTTTACCCCTCATCTTAACAAGTATCAGAAAGTCTGACAACGCTCCATGATGCCAAGGCTGTGGGAGACAGGATTTCTCATACATTATTGGCAGGAATCATAGGACAAAACGCGAGACACTCTGCGGAGGGAAATTTGACAATATCTATACATTTACGGGATATATATCTTTTGCCCCCAGATTTCCATTTCTAGGAAGATATCCCACAAAAACAGTAACACATATGCGCAAAGATATTTGTAAAAGATATTTACTGCAGCAGTGTTTGTAAAAGCCAAAGACTGGAAATAAGCCAAATGTCCATCAGTAGGCAAGTGGTTGAAGTACTCGAATAAAGCAAGCACTTCCACGTACTGGCTTGAGCTGTAGTGAAGAACAAGGCATGTCTGCGTGGAAAAAGTCGGGTCCAGGACAAAACCATAGACAGCTAGGGAGAGACACACATACACCACACACGCACATTTTTGTTCTCACAGATTATCTCCGGAAAGGAACTGGTGATAATAATTGTCTCTTGGGAGAGCGATTTCCTTTTCACTGGGTATGTACCCACTATTTATGCCTTTCGATTTTCATAACATATACATATATTTTTTAAATCCCATAAAATTGTATCTAAAATTTCCCATTGTTAATTCCTGAGATATAAATTCCATTTCTCACAATGCCCACCTTCTTCCACCTACTTAATTAAAGCTGTCAAAACCTTCAAAGTTCAATTCAAATCCCAGCTCCGGCTTGGTGCTTTCCCTAGTCTCAACTCTGATCTCTTCGAAACTTCTACAGGACACAGAGCCTATGCCTGATTTTTACTTAATAAGCTGCTTGTGGTGGTGGTGGTGCTGTTTGACTTCCTTCTCTTCCAATAAGAACGTAGACTCCTTGAGGTGAAGGACAGCGGAGTGGGAGAGAGGGCCGTGTCTACACCTCTCTCTGTGGCTTGCTACGGTGCAGCACATAGTTGTAAGCTGTGTGTCTAGAAACTTTCAGAAAGCAAGATACACTGGGTAGAAGGCACTATCCAGAAAGCAACCCAGTAAAGGGGAGCAGGCATCAGCAAATACCCACACACGCTTTATTCTAAGAGCACACGCAACGCGTCCTGGCAGGAAAGAATACTAGGTTTGTCATATTTCACCCTGTTTTGAGATACCACTTTTAACTCAATAGACTATCTGATGCCTATGATGTTATATAAGAATTTGAAATTAGGGTAACATTACCGTTTCTGAAAGGTAAAGAAGAGCAATGACTGCTAAATCCTAAATGTGTAAAACAACATTCTCCTCTGCCGCCCCTGCCACGTTTCTGCTTCCTTCGGGACCTCAGTTGAAATATTGCTTTCCATTTTTCTCCCATATTTAATCACCATTAATAATCTTCTACTCTGACAAGTTAACAAATTCTTCCTTTAAAAGATAATGACTTTGCAATGAACTTCAAATTATCTCTAACTGGCAGTTACACATATGAAAATATTATTAGACAACTCACTTTAAAATGACTTCAATTTTAATCTAAAACACATGCAGATACAAAAAAATGTAAAATAATTAAGTCCTAACCATATTTTCACATTTATAAAGCTGTCTTGATTATTTTGTTAGTATTAATCTATGCTACTACTTAACCTAGGACAATTGAAAACTCTAAATATTCATTACCGATGTTTATGAATTTCCATATTGGTTTGCCTCAGCAAATAATATTTTAACACAAATCCATTTAAAAAATCCTCAAGGAATTCAGTGGGAGATGTATAGCTGTCTAATTTGAGAGTGAACTCAGTGTTCTAGGGTGTAGATAACATTTCTGAAAATGGAACAAAGTGCCTTATTATCTTGGTTAAGATCATCCCTTCTTGATTCTTCCCCAGAAATTTCTCTTAACTTACCCACAAAGACTTAAAAAAAAAATTAAACAACCATAATCAGTAAGTATAAATTACACGGAAAATAGGAAATTGAAATCATGATGAATAGCGATGCTATTAGCATGGGAAGAGGATCAATGAAAGAGTGTAAAAGCAAGCTAGGTGTGCTTTTAGAAAGACATGATCGACAACGTCAGGTGGATCAGGAGAAAGGATGGAAACTGAATGATACAAGGAAGACACCAAAGCTGTGGGAAAGAACAGAAAAGCGAGACAAGAGAACTAGCAGCCTCAGAAATTATCTGCTTAGGGGTAGCAATTTCATCTCATCTTCCAGCTTTGTGTCTCTGGGGGCGCACTGGTGTCTCCTATTGAACTAAGTGTTTTTTGGAGGTAATTCCAGAACTGGAGTTCTATGGTTCTAAGTGAAATGAAGAAAAAGTAGTTCTAGGTTACTAGAGTTTCTGGTCAGTTTTGTGCTAGCAAGTGTTACAGACCTTGGTTATGAAACCTGAAAAAAAAATTCAAGAAGGCTTCAAGTCTGCAAGTATAATGGCAAGAACAGCTCTCATGATTCTCATGAATGTGTAAGAATTCTAAGGGATTGAAAGAAATACTAGATTTAGCCCAAAACATTCATCAAGTCAAAGGAAAGGATATTGTATATCCAGATGACTCATAAGGTCAAAAGATCAAGGATAGACATAAGAAAGGTACTACGAATTAAGAACTGGTTATATGATATTTAGATTTCCTCAAATTAAGGACATTGCACAATAGCAATATCACCTCACTTTATATCATTAAAATTATATAATTGGCACAATCCTAAATCTGTGCCATTATCCACTTACAAGATAAGATGATGCTATAATGAGTTTTCAGAAAGAGGGCTCAGCCCAGAGAGACTGAGAGATTACAGGCTCTGCAAACCAATGTGCTAATCCTTGTTGTGTCTTCCAGAAAGCAAAGCTCCTCTGCAGAATGCAAAAGATATAACAGATATTATAACTCACATCTGGAAAGGCTTTTTATTAATATAATTACAAAGTATTTCCACATTCAGAATTATAGTTACCATGCAATGTCATTGCAATTCTTTATTTCATTTCTACCCTCTGAAAGCCGTTGTATTTCTCTAGTTTAGAGCTAATCCCTGAAAGAAAGAAGTAGATGCACAAAAACGACTGCCCATTTAAAATTTTACGACAACTACAAGGAGCTTTGTGTAACTCCAGGGTAAACTGTCATATTCCAGAATATTCTGTACTGCTTTGAGTTAGCAATGACTGACATTCCCTTCCATTCAACTGCCCTGTTTATTCCTGCACAGTCTTCATTTCCTTCAGACATATGACCCCTTCTACAACAAGCAATTGAGCTTAATTTCTGTAATACAAGAGGTAGAACACACACACACAGTAAATGTAATCACATAAAATAAATATTCATATCAAAAGATCAAAAAAGAGCCCAGAATCAGGCTACTTTATTTGGCAGATCCTTGCACAGTGCTTCCCAGTGCCAGGTGATGTTTTAACTTATATAACCCTCATAACAACCCTATAGGGCAGATAATAGTAACCCCATTTTACAGAAGATAAAACTGTGTCACAACAAGGTAAAGTAATTTGTCCAGGACCTGAAACCAGGCATGCTTTTAACCATTACCAATGCTGCCTCCTGTTCTCTGTCATCATCTTTGTCAATTCCCTTAATGAAACTCTTCAAACAACTACTGCATTTAACCAACGGGGGGGGGTGGGAATATATATATACACACATATATATATAGGTGAGAGGAAAAAAGGGAGGGCAACTTCCCTTATTAAGTAAATTAGTAATGTGTTTATGAAAAGGACAGAGCGAAAGGCAAGCTCTTATCTCTTCCAACTTTTAAAAATATTATAAAATCCTGTTTTAGGAACCGCCAACAATATGGAAGGGCAGAGCATCTTGACATCATAGCCCTAGGTTTTATTTAATTTATAAGAAAAAAAGCACACAAATTTCCTTTTAGTGGAAATTATTAGCTAAAATTACCAGGCACGGCCAATGGAACACACGGCAAGTCTGAAATGACATCACGAGCACCATTTGCCCTGAAGACAGGTTCTCATCACTTTTTCCCAAAGAGGAAAACTTCTCAAAGAAAGTATTTGAAAATATTCACAGAGGACATTCATAATAACCGACAATAATATGAAGTTTCATAAAATATCAAACTACCTGTTTTAATAATTAATGAGTCTCAAACCTGAGTCTTAAATCCATTTTTATCTATTTTCCGAATAACTTTAAGTTTGATCATTCAAAATAAGGCCTAGAGCTTGATTTATTAATATCCTTCACTTACATACTTAAATAGTTAAATATATTCCACTAGTTCCCATTGATAGTAATAGTTTGTTCCTCCATTTCTCAAATATAGCTAAATACTTAAAATAGTATAAGATCATTATGATAACTACATTTATACTATTGTTCTATGGTTATAAACAATAAAAGAGGTTCACATTACAATCTTATTTAATTCTTACAACAATCTCTTGAGGTAGACATTATCTTATCCTCATTTTTATGTATAGGAAAACTGAAGCTGAAAGAGTTCAGGGCATTCTATAATCACAATTTAAAACTTCTGCTCACATCATCCATAATTTTATACCAAAATCCAAATCATACACAGAACAGAAATGTATAACTGTTAAATTCCCCAATAGAAATATCATTGGCACTGCCAGTTCCCAAGAAGATTAAATAAGAAACCAAGGCTCTGTTACCGGTCCTTCTGAATGATAGAATTCTTCAGGAAACCAAGCTAATCAAACATTGCCACACACGTAATTGGACAAGGTCTTATTTCATACACAAACACACACACCCCATCATGTTGACTAGCACGTACACAAAACACCATGGTTTTCCAGAAGATGTTACGTATCATGAGCCTAAAATATTTAATAACGTTAAAATAGTCTTCAAAAGCTATAGTCTAAAACATTAATAATTAATATTTGGCTTATTGTTATGACTCAATAACTATACAACAGGGATAAATGTTGTAGGATGTTCTTCCTATTAATTTGCTGTGGTTTAATATTTTATTCTTGTTCTTCAAGAGAGTAAATACTAGAAGAACAAAACATTTTTCTTATGACTAATGTATATGCTGTTTAAAGACCAAATTCTTCATTTCTACATTAGGGAAAAGGTCTAATACTTATCCCTAAAGTACATAATTAGTTGAACTAATGTTTATAACACATTTTAAACTCAATGAAGCACTTAACTATATTCCAGACACAAAAAAAGATTAATATGCCTAGAATTCTGGGCAATTTGGCCATTTAACTTAGATTCTATTGAAAACCATCACATTTTTTATTAGTTCAGGAGGAATGGAAATTATATGTTGACTTTTTTTTCCATCAAATCCAAATAGTCTTACCATGACTGACATCTGGAAATATAAATGAAAGAGAAGATTGAAAACAACACACATATAGGTATCATTAGAAAGCATTCTGATAATGAATGGCTTTAATATGTGCTGGATTGTTGATTGAAAATTGTGCATTCTTTATGGGGTCACTAGGTGGCATATTACTCTGGGTTGTCTGCACGGGGACCTATAAGGAGCTTGTTATCAGGGACCTCAGGAGAGGATATGGGACACCTTCTAAGAAATAAGCAGGAGTACTTACTACGCTTTCCTAAAGAAGCTTTATGTTTGTTGAAGTGAACTAAAATTATTCAAACTGAAAGAAAAGAACTGTTCAGTAATCTGTCATATCATATGAAAAAGAAAATTACAGAAACTAAAAATCACAACAGTTAAATCATATGTAAATCACACATTTTTGTTAATAATTATAAGATTATAAAATGTTATATTTATATATTTTATATATTCATGTTTTATATAAAAATATTTTACATTATAAAATATTCATGTATCTTAAGAATACACAGGCTTGATGAAAGATACATAAGCAGCTTTAACTTCATCATTAATAGATTCCTTCCCTGTAAGTAACAGAATAAGAGGCATTTACTGTGTGTGATTCCTTTAAGGCCTGGTATAAATGCGTTTTGAAAAATTTCAGGGTCATATGCTATTTTTATAAAAAGAAAGGGAAATACATATATATGCTTAGAGTTTTTTTTAAGAATATAGAAAAGATGTGTATTTATAAAAAGTCTAAAATAGTAAATAGAATTTTAAAAATGTTTATGTAGCTTTCTTCTCTATTTTGCTTTTTTGTATTTTCTGGTATTTCTATGACAAGCTATTATTTGTATTCTTAAAAGACAGTAAAATATACTGTCTAAATGATAAATCTAAAACGAAATGGCATACTGGAAGACACAAGAATATAAGAGTTAAAAATAAATTATATTTAATGCCACAATTATGTATCAGTCTTTTATATTCAGCAAACAAGCATAAAAAACACAGCATGTTATGGTTAACATATCTTTGGAGAAATCATTGCTATGGTGAGGTGGATTTTACTTTATAACTCTACAGCATTTTCATAAACTGCAAGTTTTTTTGTTTTTGCTTTTATTTTTTACTCATACGCTGGATTTTATGTCCTTTTGTAACTTCTGCTTAATATATCAACCAGATCATTCTAAATATTGTTCAATGTTTCTTGGAGTAAAGGCTGCGTCACTTCAAAATATCTACAATTTAGGAGACGGTTTGTTAAGCTAAATATCTATTTCTTTAATTGCATTATTTTAGCAATAGCATGATACCATTTCTCTTTTCAATATATTACACAATAAATTGCCTACTTTGGATTTTTTGTTTGCTTGCCTTTTCAACATAATAATATTTAATACATGAATTTAAAATCTGAATATTCAAGGATATCTAATACTGTGCAGATTGAAAATGAAAATGTATGGCCAATACATTCAATAACAGATTAAAGGACAATTATGTTAAAAAAAATAAGAATCAGATTAAAAAAAAGAGAAAGGGCTATTGATGAAAACAAATTTAGAGAAGGAATTAGAGTATGACAAATAATTTCAAGGTCATCCAATTATATTTCTACATTTGATTTGGTCTTATTTACAAGTTTAAATTGGTGTATACTGCTGATTCTTAGGATGCCATTTATAAATTAAACAAAAAAAATTGAAAAGAAGATATGTACCGTTCATATATTTAGTTTGACTTTGGTTTGACCTTGAAGAAAAATATTATCTTCCAGAACTACACAGAAGTTTTAAAATTATAATTTAGCAGTACAGTATTATTATAGCATATAGCAGAAATTTAATGTCATTATGTTTCTAATTTTAGTCATGAAAATACAAATTATTTCTGAGCTTTGAATTTTGATTTGAAATGTTATTCACTACTATATTTAACCACACTTAAGATGCCATTGATTATGACATGTACCATTTTTAATAAACACAAAGAAAGAAAAATGTTGTCAAATTATGACACAATTATCACATGAATGTTCAAATTTAATCTTTTTGAAAAATTAGACTTTATAGACTTTTATCATATATGACCTTTATGTACATGTAAAACAGGAAAATATAAGTGAAATAAACTGGTTACGATATTCTTAAAACTTCTTCATATTCAGAGTCTCACTCTTCAAAATCATCAACACTTTGACTTCAAGTCATCAATGCCTTGTCTCACATTAAGATCAATCTTCATGCCATCAAGATGGTAGATGATGCAGCATTTCTTAAAGTGCCCCACAACTGTCTACAGAAATTTCTTCCAACCTGCTCAAGTTCCTCTTTCAAAGGATCCTTAAATAGTTTGTTGACTGAAATTTTGAGGCACTGCAGTCATACTACCCGGAATAACAACCAAGTTTGCACACGTGAGAGCAGTGACAACCACAATAAGCTGCTGCCTGGACAACAGCAAGGAGGAGACTTTACCAATTATAAGATGCACCCCAATTTCACAGACACTGAAATATGTAAGATACTCTGTTGCTTAGAACTGAGAAAATAAGATATTCATACTCATTTCTTATTAATCTAATCTACAAATAAAAATAGGAGTCTTCATACATCTCCTAACCTATGATTATAAACTGTAAACTAATTTTTATGCTCTCTACTAAGTATTTAATACGACTGAATGCATAACACTTTTTAAATATCCGTGTCTGAGATTTCACAACCAACTAAAATATACATATGTTAGGTCTCAACAAAATGCTTTTATTACAACAATAAATATAAACATCACTGGCATTAAAGTTTTATGTATAATTACAAAGCAAAAGCGTATGTTTTTGCTAAGGATCTTGGACACCTTGTGAATTTGGCATGGCACTTTAGCAAAAATAGATTTATTTACTACTACTGTTCATGTATCAGTCATGAACTCTCAATATGTGAGGTTTGAGCTCTTTTTATGAATATAGTTTGCTACAGAATCCTGGAAATCTGCTGTGTGTAGCAATAAAGTGTGAAGAACTGAATTATTTTACTAAAGCAGGTATTCCTGCTTCTTTTACTTTGTTGTAATACCAACCGATAAATTACCATGATTGAAATTTAATTATACTACCCAAATGGCAAACTTCCTTAATATAGGGAAACAGTAAAGGGCAAGAGAGAAGAAATCAGGTTTTAAATTCTGATAGGCTAGAATCCTGGGTGTTCCATATACCCACTGGGTGAGCTTGAACACTTTTCTTAGGTTGAACTTGCTAACTAGTGAGAAAATGAAGAAAACATTTCATTGGCTTGCTATAGGACTTAATTAGAAAATGACATAACTTACGTATATCTATAGGCTATACCTGGTACATAGAAAGGATTCAGAAAATGTTAATTTCATCTTTCCGAAATAGTTAATTCACAACACATTATTAGTGTCTCATATGTACTAATTCAGAAATCCAAAATTCAGCCTCCATTTAGAGCTCCTGAGGTCAAGTGTTATCCAGATTTTTCCAGCTACAGCCCCTGTGTTTCTTCTACTACTCAAAATCCTCTATTCAGTGCCTTGAGGAACACGATGCATACCATGTTTATTAGATCATTTTTCTAATGGGTGACCCTGCTGGGCTCCAAACCAGTTGTAGCTCAAGGAAAGAGCCCTTGGTACTAAATCCCAAGGCTTTCTTTGCTATTGCATCATTTTACAAAAGGATATCTGCTTACTGCTGACCAATATCAAGACTATGAAGCCAGAAATTGCAATGGCATGAGGTTTTGTAGCATAAAGGTTAAAGGAAGTAAATGATTACATTCTAAAGTACATGACAAGCCCAAACCACTGGAATTTCATTTAAAAATCCAAACTTCATCCAATAGACACTGATATCTTCAATGATATGTGTCAAGGTGCAGTCCAATGAGGATTTTTCTCTACATCTATTAGCAAATTTATTTTCCTGATAAAATCAATCATACTTACCAGTCATCTTTGTATTACTATCTTGATAACCACACACAGTTTTGATAATTATTATATACTTCACAGATGTTATATGTTATGATATCATATCAATACCATGAGTCAATATACTTGTGTCATGTAAGACCCTGAAAGAGATTTAAGTAAAAATTTATTTGGAAATGAAAAGATGAAATAGCTTCCATGTTGATTCTTCCAGCAAGAAGATTTCCAACTTTTCAGTTTTGTATTTCTTTTGTTTTAAAATAGAACTTGAATACAAAATTCTTACAGAAGTGGGTAGGAAATAAAGAGAAATGTTGATAAGAAATGATAAAAACTTCCAGTTATAAATAAATTTAAAGCAACGAATTTTAAGAAAACATTTAGATAAGGAGGCCACATTTCGTTGGAATAGATTCTCTTAAAATTGAAATTACAAAACTTTCTAGTTATAAAAAATGTAAGGCAGGAAAAAATTTAAAAGCATTCAGGTATGAAGGCTGTATTGTACTGTGAATCTGAAGACCACAAAACAGACCTTGGATGGCTCTTTTAAATAGTTAATTTTAAACCTTCAATATTGTAACACATGTCATGATCAGACAGTACCCTATGGGGTAATACCAGTTTGGACTAGTGGACTGCAGAATAATTTTCATATTTGCAAATTAATTGCATATTTTCATAAGGTTGGATACCACCAAAAAAGAAAGTAAAACAAAAAACCTACTCCCCAACCCAGAAGAGATCTAGGAACCCTATACTTTTGGGGATTTTCCTGTGTTGCCTGTGAAAGTCATGTGACCCGTAAGCAACAGTGTCTACCACAGAGCAAGGCAGTAAATACCTGTTTATTTTAATGTCAACCTCCCCATTACAATCACATATTCAGTAGCTATTCAAGAAAATTCCCAGTGGTACAGCTCACCTGGTTTTGCCCAAGAAAAGTAGACTAAAATAGGGCTGCAGTTGTCAGGCATAGCCCACCTGGTTCAGAAACCTTTCAGTAACATTGCTCAGAGGCATCTTCTCTCCCCAAATATTAAAAGAGAATCAACTGAGAATGATTGAACTTACGATAAGAAATGAGAATTATATTCTATTTGATCAATGGTTAAGTTAACCAACACAGGCAACACAAAAGGCATCTGATATGTTAAGCCTCTAAATTACTTCTCTCTGGAAGAAACCTTAAGCCAGATGTGGCTAAGTACACTATCTATTTTTCTGGCCTGGTGTAAATTTCTCTTCTCTGGATGACTATTCTTCCATTTCATGCCCTGTTCTGGAACAGTCAACGTCTTGTGTTAAGGGATATAGTAGGAACTGCAAAGTCGTCTCAGTTCTGCCACTATTCAGAGTTCATATTGCGAGTACAAAGTCCTCATCAGGAATGTGACCACGATGCTTTTACTTTTCTCTGATGCTCTGGGATGTATCTGCTGGCATTCACTAAAAGCCCATGAGGGGGTCCCCTATTTGCAGATCAGTGTCCCTGTCACTGTCTGTATCCATATACCCCTTCCTACTATCTCCATATCTCCATGATGAATAAATATCAATTTTTACTACATTTTACCTGAAAAACTTCCAAAAGAGTAATATATCATGTGACTGGATAAGTAACAAAATGTTGAGCTATTTAATACAATAGAAATCAAACGATAAAAATCTATCAGAGGAAAACAGCTTGGTAGTTCCTGAGTAAGTAAACGTAGAAGTACTATATGACCATCGGTTCTACTCCTAGGCATACACCCAAAAGAACTGGAAATAGGTATCTGAACAAAACTCATACACAAATGTTCACTGCAGTTCGATTCATCATAGCCAAAAGATGGAATCAACCCCAATATCTGTCAACAGGTAAATGGATGGACAAAACGTGAAATATCCATACAGAATGTTACTCAGCTAATAAGAGGAATAAAGTACTGATACATGTGACAACATGGATGAACACTGAAAACATGCCAAGTGAAAGAAGTCAGACACAAAAGAACAATACTGTATGATTCTGTTCATATGATTTAACCAAATAGACAAATCCATAGAAAAAGAAAGCAGATTAGTGATTGTCAGAACTGGGGAAGGGGTGGAGGGTGAGGAGGAATACAGAGTGACTGCTTAATATTCTAGGGCTTCTATTTGGGTGTGAAAGTTCTAGAACTAGACAGTGGTGATGGCTACACAACACTGTGAACATAGTCAATGTCACTGAATTGTATATTTTTAAAATGGTTATAATGGTAAATTTTATGTGTATTTTGCCACAATAACGTCAGAGTGAGAAATTGTCCATGATCTAGACATAAGCAAGTCACAAATTGTCCCTGATGGGAATTCTATGAAAGGGCCAGAAATGAAAGGGTTTCACTACTTATTTTGCCATTAACTAGGATGTTCTTTTAAAAACTACTTTAGGTATCAGATTTTAAATTCGGAATGTTTCACTGTGTTGTTGTTGTTAAATATAATAATAGAATGGCAACCGAAATTCTACTTGACAGGTGAAAAGATTAGAAAATGTTCCTTGTTTTCTTTGCACCTCAATTATAAAAATACAAAAACTAGAATGCAAAGCAGTAAATAAGGTGTCTATATCGTTAGAGGAAAAATAATGTAAGAGACGTTGAACAAAGACGACAACCACAGAGAGGAGATTGTCATAGGCATCGCACTGCCTTCGGCAAACACACAGCGACACGTTAAATCCCAGTTACTACCCCATTACTTTGAAAACACGAATTCAGTATCTTTCATAGAAAGTAGTTCTTAAAACCCATAGGGTCATAAATGTTATTTGGTTCAACTACGTTTCAGATATTAGAAAATGGGAGTTTCAGTTCAAGGTCACATGGTAAACTCAATGAACGTTTTTTATGTTTTTATGTATATTACCTTAACATTACCAACAGTGTGGCAAATTCAGTGTGTGAGATTTTAACAATGTGAAATGGGCTACGTGTTCGCGGCAGAGAGCACCAATGTTTGTGGTTTGTGCATGTCACTCTGTTGTAAGGAAATGGCAATGGGGAACTCCATGTCACCTGATTTTGAATCTCATGTTACTTCCAGCACACTGCCTCTTGCTCCTAGGAAGAGCCAAGATGAAAACCAAGACTTTGGACCCACAATGCATTGTTCTCGCTCATAAACCGCCCTGTTCCCTCATCCTAAACGGTTAAATAAAATACGGAGTGCCAAGGATTTTAAAAGCACAAACATAAGAGTAAAATGTACACTGTTATGTTAATATACTCATGTTAATAAATCCAAATTTTAACATGTTCCATCAGAAGTTAATGTTACACAAATACATAACGAACTATCTCAGCCAATTTTTGCAATTATATAATGCAATATGTTCCATAAATTTGTTCCAAAATCAAAATTGCCCTAGAGATAAATATATAATTTTCTAAAATGGTTTAAAATGATAATTTTTTGAACAGATTGAAAGGAAAATTTCTAGTTTTCTCATTAAGGAGGAAGAAAATCAACATTACAAATTAATTTTGCCATCATGGAAAAAATTATTCTGATTTGTCAAGAAAAAAAGAGTGCAAATCATAGTAAGATGATAAAAATTCTGATTTGGGGAGACAAGGAACTGTAATTATATCCCCACAAATTGTCTTTCCTTCATAAGTAATAAGAGGCACAAAAACGAATCTTACGTGAGCAATGCTTTCAACACTAATGAGAATGATAGCTACTTTCTACTACATGCCTACTTTTTGCCAAAAACTATGCTGGCTGCCTGACATCTACTGCTTCTAATCCTCACATTAAACCTCTAGGTAAGCAAAATATCTCCGTTTTACAAAAACAAGGACTTAGAAAGTTTAAGTAATTTTAACTTTGAATAGCTATGAAATAGAGTACAAGGATTGAAACTCCGGTGTCCGTGATTCCGTTCTCTGTTCTTGCCCGTTCAGCATGCAGAGTATTTCCCTTTGACCATAAGCCCACGATTAAAATATTTTTAGAAGAATCTCCACTTTAAAGATTATAGGAAAGCTTTCACAGTAGCAGATAAAAGGCATGTGTTGACATATTAGTTTAATACAGCTACGTCAGTACATCTATTATCTAAAAAGAAACATACAATTGACTGGCATGTTTATAACATATAATCTCTAAAATTTACCTCCAGAAAAACCTTTTACAAAGAGAAGGGACTAGTATTAAAAGCATTTTCTTCAGGTGGAACTATGGAGAGAAAACTTGTCATTAATTTAGGCAATTAAAATTAATATTTTGTCATTTTTACACCTTGATAATTTTGTAATTTTAATTCTCACAGGATATATTCCAATGAAATACAGCCTCATTATCTAAATGTTTTCTTAAAATTTCTTGCTTTAAATTTATTTATAACTGATAATATTGAGGGCCTTTCTTCATTTTTAGAGCTTTGTTCTGGAGATCCTGCAAAATGGCAAAATTCTATGAAAGACAGTGAAAAATCCTCAATTAAGGACTAATGTGTTGATATAAGTTATGAGCACTCACTTCAAACACATTCGCATAATTGAATTCATCAAAAGCCATGTCTAGAAAACTTTTCAAAAGAAAGGCTGGACTCTGGAATTTATTATTGCTATTCTAACTTCATAAATGCCCTGTGTATTTTGTTTTTTAATTTTAAGACACAGAGCACAGCTGTAGAGGGAGAGCCCTGCTGAATGGTTCAGAACAGGGAACTTTGACTATCTGAAACCAAGCTATTTCCTGAACTTCTCTATTTGTCCAAAACAACAAATTGAGTGAAATAACCCTACATGTGGAGTAGGAGGAAATCCATTAAATTTCTGATAAACATCTCTGTGGGGGAACCCATAAAATCACAGCCACAGTCGCTTTTGTTTTTAAAAAGAAACTTTGAAGTTATTCATAAATATTTACTTGAATACGTGATTCACTTAATTACCTGTAATTACACACAAAACCTTTTTCGTTAATATTCAGGCCACTGTGGTTCAACTTCTATATGTATTTTTGATGTTCCTTCTATGTTAAAATGAATTGGATTGAAAAACAGGGAAGCTATCATTCAAGATAATACAAAAATATTCCGAAGAGATTTTTCAATCATGTAAAATGCTAAGGTAAACTATCTAGTGGTAAAATCAGTGTGTGTAAAGACTAAATAAGATAGCATCATGAAAATAACAAGGGGAAATTGTACGACGTTCCCAGATAAATTATCTTGAGCTTCAGCTTTGTTTAAAGGAATTAGTGTGGTTTGCTATAATTATTGCTTAATTTTTCATTAAGTACACACAAAATGCTGACATTAAATAGGACACAAATGGGTGAAGTCGTGGAGCCTGTATTCTAAGGTAGTATTTCATAGGCTATGTAGACAACATTTGCAAACATTATCATACATCAATATCATATCAAGGTTTAGTAAGTTTCTGATATGTGCCTTTATTTGTATTTCCATTTTATCGAGTAGACTGTGTACCAGGGGGGAAAGTAATTATTATATGGAGGATAGAGAGATGTAGTTTTCTGTAAGAAATTTTTAAATGCCTTGCTGTAAGTCACAGCAGCTAACAATGAGTAGCTCTGAAGGGAAAGTAGAAAGTAGAATAAATGTTCATCATTCATTCACTTGGCAAAAATTCACTGGGTGCTATATTATTCGGATATCGTGTAACCCCAGCTGACTCCCTAAAACGTAATTCCTTACCTTTAAAACTCCTCACAAAACACTGGTTGAATTCTGGGAGGGAAAATAAAATAAAATAAAAAAAAAAAAAAACATGAGGACTGTGTGAAGAAATCTCTAAAGTTCATGTCAACTGGGAGAGTCCATTATGAGGCCAAGCGATGCTCCTTCCTCAGAGCACCACAGGGCCTTTTCCCAAGCAGTGCCTTGCTCCTGAAACGTCATCTCTCCAGAGCTGACCAAGTCCCTGTCATGACAGAGCATACCCATCACTCAAGGGTCACCTTCTCAGCAAGGCCTTCCCTGGCCACTCTGGCTATATGAACTGTCCCTTCTTTGAGCCCTAGTCTCTCCCCACTGTAACTGCCTCTGGTGCATTTTTATATTAATTTATTGCTAGTTATCCACTGTGTATGTTTATTGTCTGTTTTGTTCCCTCATGTGTCCCTTGCACCTAGAATAGTGAGTGCTCAAAAGATATCTGTTGAAGGAATAAATGGTATGTCATTGAGGCAGAACCAAATGATGAAAAATCTATTAAATAGTTTTGCATGATTACACCTCATTTTAAAACACACACACAGTAGAAATGCCTGATAAACGTATCTTATGGAACATATAATTTAAAAGACTAGTGAGTTGGGAGTAAAGGATGGCAGTTTACATAGCCTGCATTCAGCAAACTGCTTAATTATGTTCAAAGTTTCACAATCTAAACTCCTCTCATGCATTAAAACTTCACAAATGATTTAGAGTTTTGTTTTCCTTAAGGACAGTGTTAATGCTAGCATATCAGTTGGTATCTCTACTCATATTAATGATACGTCTTATGGCAGCATGTTTTAAATATGCTTCGTAACTATTATTTCCCTGATGATGGGAGGATCGATGGATGTCAATGACTAAAGTTGTAAAATTAATAGAGGAACAACAAGTTGAAAAAAATTTCTACATTTTAGGCTATTAACATAGCCATGGAATAAATTACATCATCTTTACAAAGATGCGTAACAGAGAGAAAAAAGTACAGTGAACACTTTTAAAAATCAAGTTGTGTAAAAAACACACCCATAAATAGGAATTTTTATTTAAGACGGATGACAGAAAAAGCGACCTTATGTGCTAATTGTGGAAAATTAATTATCATTCATAGGACTAACATTATTTTTTGAAAAAAATGATTCAATCAAACAATTATTTCCACAAAGTCTATATTCTTTCTTTCAGAAACTATATATCGGAGTTATTTTTTTAACCTCATCAAATGGTCATGAGCAGCAAAAAATTAAGAGTTTCTGAAACAGTAATTAGGACCCTATTTTTCTTCTTCTTATTGATAAACTGCAATTCAGTACTTTAAAAAAAAACAAGCTTTATAAATATCATCTTCAAAATCACCCAATGCGAATATTCAGATTTATTACCAAGCAAGCAATTTTCCGTTAGAACACTCCTGGAAATAATTTTTCCTATAAGACTGAAAACCGCATTATGGACCTTTGCTATAGTGCTTGGCATTACAGAACACCACTTTATCTGGAATTTATTAAGGACAAAAAACAAGCCCCTTCCGCCTCACCCCAAGCTAACCTTCGGCCATACTGGCTCCTCACCGGTCCCAGCTCACAACTCGGTACACACTTGCAATCCATTATCTGAAATTCTTGCAGCCAGAAAACTTTGGAATTCAGAATTTTTCAGATTTTAGAAAGGTATATATGAATATTATGGACATCCTCAGCAGTGTCATGGGGCAGCATCCCAAAGCAAAGAATTTTTACTTCTATAGCAAAACATATGAATATTCACACTAACTAGGATAAATAAAGACTGTAAATAGCTTCACATAAGGTCAGATTGGGTTTTGCTGCCAGATGAGTTCACGTCAGGTCAGATTTTGCCACCAAAAAAGTTAGGAAAAAAATTTCGGTTTTTCATTTTGGAATTACGGAGAAGGGATTATAAACCTGTGGGAATATCAGTTCTTCACTTTAAAACCCTGCTTAGAGTCCATGTCCCGAGGCTGCTATACATAAAATAAATTTCTATCAAGTTTTTTCTTCCCTCTAACAAAAAATTTGAAGAAAATCTCTAGATAAACCTGCCTCACTAAATTTGATTTTTAAAAGGCGACATATTAATAATCTATTATTTTATGAAATTCCTACATTAAGAAATAATATCTCAGGTTCTATTAATCCATTCAATCTGTCCCTACAAAAAGAAAGTTCCGAGTGCACAATGATCTTGCACAAAGACAACATGGAAATTGTCGTACTAAAATGAGCCAATTTCAATGCTAAGTTCAAGAAAATATCATTACAAATTAATTATCGGAGGAGTCAAACTTTCTGTTTCATGGATGTGCATGCACAAAACACTGAATCATTTTAAGTGCCTATTAGCTATAAAGTTGATCGGATTAACAACAAAGGAGAAAAATTTTCAAGTTCTAGCTATATAACACTAAGAGAAAAAACATCTGACAGTGATATATAAAGTGAAATGGAAAAGGATACAAAAGCCACTTGATATGCAATCTATCATCAAAGTAACGGCACACTAAACGTGATCATGCTCAGTAAACCATTACTCAAATCGTCCCACTCAACAACAAAAGACTTCGAGAGGTTATTTGCCTATGGAGTAGTAGTCAGCAAATTAAGCAATGTTCGAACACAGGAATGAAGATTACAGGTCAACGCAACTGCCGTGTGCTCGAGGTGTGCCAGCACACCACCACTGTACTTAGTAAGAGGGCACAGTGCACTCCATGCATCCTACTCACAGATCCTAGAAGCAGAAAAGAGGAACACAACAATGAAATTCTAGCAGCATTAGAAATATTGAATGAAAATCAGAAATGTACATTTCCTTGACTTTCCCTCAAAAAATGAATATACATTTGGATTATTTAAGCTCCGTTAGAGAAGAAACAAATACAGCTCTGCAAACATAAGGCAAGCCCATGGCAGTCTGGGGCAAGGAGAGAAACTCATGAAGTCCGCCCTCAGAAGAAACACAACCATAAAACCTAGCTTAAATAAAGCAAGCTGTTTTTGTATTCTTAAGATGGAAAAGGCAACCAAATTAAAATGGTGAAAATCCCTTTTCTGAACTTCCTAGGACAATAAGCAAACTCACTGCAATGGCATTCATTACTTTATAGAGTCCTAAGTATCTAAGAATTTTTCTCCACTTTGCACTTAAAAAAGAAATCACGATAAAATATTCAAGTAACCAAGTCCTCAATAATCATTGACAGTACATATTCCTACTCCAGTGAGACATATATTCCTACCAAATAGAATGATGGTACAAAAGTAAACACCTGGCATTTCTACCAAATAGGAGGGATGTTTTTCTACAAAGTAAATCTGACCTCAATGTTCACCTGCTCAAAGCCTTTTGGTGAACCCCAGGACAAAAAAGAGGTCTTTAGCTCAGATTCCTTGGGATGGTCCTGGCTTTGTCCATTCTCATGTCTTACCATAACACATCCCTGTACTCCACACTCCAAATACACAATGCTTAGATTCCTAAGTACACAAGCTGCTCCAAACCATTCTCTCTCTCTCCCATTCCACACTCTCTAAGTAGAAGGCTCACTTGGGAACCTGGATGCATCATTTGGGACACCTTATTAATATCAATGCAAGGACACCTTCCTCTATCTTTTCCAACTTCCTCCTCTACATGGAATTTACTGTCACCCCCACCCCCACCCCAGCTTTCTGCCGCCAATAGACCCTGAATTCAGCTTTATTTGGTACCCTTAACACTTTCTACCCAGATTGGTTTAACATACAGGCATGTGCTTCATTTCATTGTGCTTCACTTTATTGGGCTTTGCAGATACTGAGTTGTTTTTTTTTTTTCTTTTACAAATTGAAGGGTTATGGCAACACGGCGTTGACCAAGTCGATCGGCACCATTTTTCTAACAGTATGTGCTCACTTCGTGTGTCTTTATGTCACATTTTGGTAATTCTAGCAATACTTCAAACTTTTTCATTATTATTATGTCTGTTATGGTGATCTGTGTTTAGTGATCTTTGGTGTCATTACTGTGATTGCTTTGAGGAAGCATGAACTGTGCCCATATAAGATGGAGAACCTTAATCAATAAATGTGTGATTTTAACTGCTCGAATGACCAGTTGTTCTCCCATCTCTCTCCTTCTTCTTGGGCCTCTCTATTCCCTGAAACACAACAGTATTAAAATTATGACAACTGGTAATCCTACGATGGCCTCTAAGTGTTCAAGTGAAAGGAAGAGTCACATGTCTCTTACTTTAAATCAAAAGCTAGAAATGATTAAGCTTCATAAGGAAGGCATGTCAAAAAGCTAAAAAATAGGGTTCTTACACCAAACAGCCAACTTGTGAATGCAAATGAAAAGTTCTTGAAGGAATTATTAAAAGTGCTACTCCAATGAAGACACAAATGATGAGAAAGCAAATCAGCTTTATTGCTGTTATGGAGAAAGTTTGAGTGGTTTGGATAGATCAGACCAGCCACAACATTCCCTTAAACCAAAGCTGATATACAGCAAAGCTGTAAGTCTCTTCAATTCTATGAAGGTGAGAGAGGTGAGGAACCTGCAGAAGAACAGTCCAAAGCTGGCAGAGGCTAGTTTATGAGATTTAAAGAAAGAAGCTGCCTCCGTAATGTAAAAGTACAAGATGAAGAAGCAAGTGCTGACTTAGCAGCTGCAGTAAGTTATCCAGAAGATCTAGCTACAGTAATTGATAAAGGTAGCTACACTAAACAACACATTTTCAATGTAGATGAAACAGCTTTATACTGTATTGGAAGAAGTCGTCACCTATGACTGTCATAGCTAGAGAGAAAAAGTCAATGCCTGTCTTTAAAGCTTCAAAGGATAGGCTGACTCTTATTAAGCCAACACCAATGGTGACTTTAAGTTGAAGCCAATGCTCACTCACCATTCAAAAAATCCTTAGGGCCCTTAAGAATTATGCTAACCCAACTTTGCCTGTGCTCCATAAATGGAACAGCAGAGCCTGGATTACAGCACATCTGTTTAAGGTATGGTTTACTGAATATTTTAAGCCCACTGTTAAGACCTACCGCTCAGAATAAAAGATTCCTTTCAAAAAATACTGCTCACTGACAATACACCTGGTCACCCAAGAGCTCTGATAGAGATAGGCAAGGAGATGAATGTTGTTTTCCTGCTAACACAACATCCAATTTGCAGCCCGTGGATCAAGGCATACTTTCAACTTTCAAGTGTTATTATTTAAGAAGTACATTTTGTAAGGCAATAGCTGCCATACACAGTGATTTCTCTGAGGGATCTGGGCAAAGTAAATTGAAAACCTTCTGGAAAGGATTTACTAGTCTGGATGCCATTAAACACATTCATGATTCATGAAAGGTCAAAATATCAACATTAACAGGAGTTTGGAAGAAGTGGAATCCAAACATCAAGAATGACTTTGAGGGGTTGAAGACTTCAGTGAGGGAAGTCACTGCAGATGTGGTAGAAACGGCATGAGAATTAGAAGTGGAGCTTGAAGACGTGATTGAATTGCTGAAGTCTCATCATAAAACTTGAACAAATGAGGAGTTCCTTCTAATGGATGAGCAAAAAAAGTAGTTTCTTGACATGGAAACTATTCCTGGTAAAGATGCTATGAACACTGTTGAAATGACAATGAAGGATTTAGAATTACATAAACTTAGTTAGTAAAGCCGTGGCAGGGTTTGAGAGGATTGACTCCAATTTTGAAAGAATTTCTACTGTGGGTAAAATGCTATCAAATAGCATTGCATGCTACAGAGAAATCTACTGTGAAAGGAAGAGTCAATCAATGTGGCAAATTTCACTGTTGTCTTATTTTCAGAAATTGCCACACCCACCACAGCCTTCAGCAACCACCACCCTGAGCAGTCAGCAGCCATCAACATCGAGGCAAGACCCTCCACCACCAATAAGGTTATGACTTGCTGAAGGCTCAGATGACCATAAGCATTTTTCAGAAATAAGGTATTTTTAATTAAGGCATGTACATTTTTCGTTAAACAAAATTCCATTGCACACTTAACAGGCTACAGTATAGTGTAAGTATAACTTTCATATGCATCAGGAAACCAAAAAATTTGTGTGACTCATTTTATTGAGATATCCATTTTATTGCAGTGGTATGGAACCAAACCAGTAATATCCCCAAGGTAGTTGGGTCTGGCCCAGTAATTGAAAGCTCCCCACTACACAGCACCTGCTGAATGAACTAAATTAATAGAAGGAACTTCAGTCACCATCACATGACTTACTAGGCATACCTAAGTTGGGAACCTGGATAGTATACCCTTCTTTGCATGCTGCTAAGGACTAAATTTTGTCTCCCCTCCATACTCCAAATTCATAAATTGAAATCGTAACCCCCAGGGTGACTGTATTTGTAGATAGGGCTTTTAGGATGTAGTTAAGGTAAAATAAGGTCATAAGGACAAGGTCCTAATCTGATAAAACTGGTGGCCCATAAGAAGAGGAAAAGAGATCTCTTTCCTTCCAAGAGCATGCACTGAGGAAAGGCCATGGGATCACACAGTGATAAGATGGTCATCTGCAAGCCACGAAAAGACCCCTTACCAGAACCCGACCATGCTGGCACCCTGATCTCAGCATTAGTCTCCAGAACTGTGAGAAAATAAATTTCTGTTGTTTAAGCCACCCAGTCTGCGGTATTCTGTTATGGCAGCCCAAGCAGCCCAAGTTGACTAATATAGATGCTAAAGAAACAAAACCATTAAGGGTCACTTTTTCCATTTTATCTTTGGTGGCTGGTTAAACTAAGCCCTTCCACAGTAAAAGATCAGAAGGAGCAATATGTCCTCATGTGTCCTTTCCTTTATAGGATCGGTCACTCCATGTGAAGTTTAAAATTCCACCATGACAACTACTTTGAGTTTAGGTGCTATTGCTTTGAAATCTCTGTAAAAATATGGTTTTATTGATTACTATAATTTAGTAATTTATTTATTTTCTTATACTTTCATAATATCACTGGTGGCTTCACCAGGTACATGATCCCTGTTTTATAGATAAAGAGTTTGATTGTTCCATTCAAGGCAAGATGTCCAGTTAGAAGCACGACTAGACTAGAACTCAGGTATCCTGATTTTTAGTAAATTCTTCTTCCATAACTAGCCTAAGGCAAGATAAATAGCTATGGGATATAGATACACACACACCCCTTCTTCCCATTCCAGAAAAAAATATAAAAATTATTAGAAAAAGCATTTCCTAACACCAACTTGAATTGTCATCTTCCTGATCAAAATACAAAAATACTATGTGCCAACACAGGAATAATATAATTCCATCACATTTATCTTGCTGACTCAATATTAAACATCTCATGAGAGACTTTATACCCAAATGCCCTAAGCACGTGATCTGTTCTTCTGAAAACACCAAGACATAATTTTAAAGGACATTTTGAGATATATTCCTATACAAAAAAGCCTTTAACACTGAATTTTATATTAATTCCATATACAACTAAGAAATATTTTAAGTATTTGGGGAGCTTGTTGCCACAGAGTTTGGCATGTTGTGTGTGTTTCCCACCTAAGATGCTTTCATTTGACCACACCCACTACTGCCGCAGCATAGGTCATCTGGAACACCCAGAAACCTTCTGGAATATTTGGTTCAGAATGAAAGAATACACACACACACGCACACACACACATACATAATATAAACCAACAATAAAATAGTATATCCTTTTCCCATAAAATATGAAAAGATTGGTCTACTCATTTAAAAGATATCTCCTATTTGATATGTATCTTCTCTATCGGTGAAAATTCTTAGTGAATGCTGGTAAACTGGTAGTAATAACACAATGGGACATTTATTTAGCATCAACTGCATACAAGACAGCAGGCTGAGTGCTTCCTGAAGTGAACACCAGGAGGTTCAATGTGGTCAAGGGAACAAGGCAGGTACCTGATAACTTGAAAACGAGTAGCATGTGCTAAGGGCCTGACAGCACATCCAGCAGCTGATTGACAGCTCTAACTAGAGTGAATCAAGAGATTGCAAGAAGAGGGCAAGATTTGGGCTTTTGACCTTCGAGGATGGGTAGGATTTTACGAAGCGGGCTGGCATAGGAATGCTTTCTCAATGGAAGGAAGACAAGCATCAGAAGAAATGGCTTAATTCAGGGACTGGTAAGAACTCCATTCTGCATAGGGTCAGATACGAAAGAAGTACGGTGAGGGGGGAAAAAACCTGAGATGTGGATGCAGGTTATATCATGAAGGGTTTCAAGCCCCATGGTCAGGAATTTGGATTTCACTGAGCAGGTAGTAAGGAGCTTAGAAGGTACTGGGCAGAGTGTGATGATCAAGGTTTTCATAAAGAATGCCCCGGAAGCAGTTGGGAGAGTGTGGAATAAAGGGAGAAGGACTCAAAGCAACTGCCTTAATACTGTGCTCTGAGCAGGACAATCATACACGAGGAGAAATGGAACACAGCTGGGGAAATCTCAAGGTAAAGAGAAAATAAGCCCAGGTTAAAGGATTCCACATAAAAGCTCAATGATTTATAACCAGCCAAGCCACTGCTCACTTTAATCTGGATTGCACTGTCGTGGCTCATGTGTCTGTCTGGGCTCTCTGTGACACTCCGTGTTCAGAATCATGGTGGAGCCTGTCAGACATTTAAGGCCGTATCTCATAAACATGAGCAAAACTGACAGTTTTCCTTGACATCAGCACCACTATGCTAGGCATTAAACAAATGATTTGTGCTGTGCAGCTGAGACCTGCTCCCTTGGGAAATCAGACTAGCACCTTCGCAACATCATTAACCCCTGCTGAAACAAGGCACAAGAAGTGAAGGCTGACTTATAATCAGTCTGCACAGCTTCGCTATCTGGAGGACGTTGAACTGCTGCCCTAGAATGTTGGCATGCACATAGACGTGCCCTCAGGGTAGTCTGCTGGTAGTAGCTCCTTTAAGAACATTGTATTCAAAAGAATCTTTCCATAAATAATAAATAGGTTATGAAAAATTTTTAAATGTCTGGTATATTCCATGAGTAGTTGAAATCTTTATCTTCTCCAGTACAACCAACCATTCTATAGGTGTTCACTGGCTGAGCATACATACATTGGGCCAAGGAGGCATATTAAAGAAGCACAATTATATATAAAGCTGTCCTCATAAGTAAAACATAATATCTGAAGATTTTGGTTATAGATTTAAAAACAGAGTACCCATTCTCATTAAATAGCTATGAACTATAATCTTATTTTAGGAATTTGTTTTTCTTTGTTGCAGATGTACAACTGTCTTTTCCATTGGTGGCACACCCTAAAACCAAGACAATTTATAAACCACAGTGGATCAAAAACAAGTGCCAGACCTAGGGAATTACCTTTTTTTCCCATTTCAAAATGTATTAAAAAGTTAGGAGCACATTTTAAGATACACACATTCAAGGAAACCAAAATGAATCTACAGGTTTACCATGATCATCTATTGATATATTGATTATTCTTTAATTTACATGGAAATAAAATTAATTTTATGAATTGTAATGGGCAAATTAGGCATATGGCTGTACAACTGCAGGGTTGAATGCAAATATGAGATTTGTCAGCCATAAAGTGATCAATAATTAAAATGGAGTTCACCACCATGCTGTAATTTTAAAGTATAACTATAGGTTTCCCTAAGTTTGTCTAAAATATGTGTTAAAGCTAAACATCTATAGCATAATAATACCCATTAGTAATTGTACCCTTGTACCCTTGTTGATTAACAAGCATTCTGTAAAATTTAAAGGGAAAAAAAAAACACACCCACCCACATAATTAGGACATGTGTTTACTTAATAATCCTGAATATCACTATGAAAAACACACCACTTCAGTGAAATCTAAATGACTATACTTAACTGTTTAAATATTTTAGCAATGTATCCGAGTTGCGATGATTTTTCTCCAACACAGAACACACCCAATAATAGACCAGAAAAACAAAAGCATTCTGATTCTAGCAGCTTCTAAAAAATCTAAAGCCTGTCTCTTAAAAATACAGCCTAAAGATCACTTCCTCCCGAGAGCCAGAGAACAATGAAGAGAACATGTTGCTTATTCATTTCTTACCTTTTTTCCTTTCCTTTTCCTATGAGCAGGTTTTGCATTTTTCTCCTTTGGTTCTTCACTCATCTTTCCTTTAAATCAGGTGAGTTTATAAAAGACAGGAGATCACCGCCTGTATTCCAACATCCAAAACCACCACAAAGAGTCAAAGCATCGAGACCAAAGTCCATTTACGGGTGATCCTCGGGCAAAGCAGCCTCTGCTTAAACCCAGCCTCTGCTGCTGTCAGAGACGCGGCTGCTAATGTAGCTCTGTTCAGCTTTCCTCAGGAAGAAACTGGGTGTTCTCTACATCAAACAGTCAATTATTCTTCTAAAGAAAATCAATATTTTAGCCTTTCATTTTTTAACTAATCATTACCCTGAGATGAGATCTTGACAAGACTTTGTTGCTTGTTCCTCCACAGTGATTCCAGCCTGGAAATGGTGAGAGGGGGTGGGGGAGAGAGAGACACACACACACACCCTCACACACACAGAAATAAGCTACAGACTGCTGACAAGTCTCCGAAGCCTTCCCAGGGGCTGATTTGCTGCTTCTAGCAGACTGGGAAGCTGAATGTAAATTGCTCTCCGTGCTGCTCGCCTCCCATATGAACACATGTGTTGAATGCATCAGGGCATACCGGAGGAGGCGGTGGGGAGAGTGATAAAAGATCAGGTTACCGGTTCGTAAAAAACACTCAATGACTCAAACAATAAAAGAGACCCACTCCTAGCTAGAGAAGTCACATCCCAGGCTAGGTTTTCTCTATGATTACTTTTTTTTTTTTTCATGTGCTAAGCAAAAAAGATGGGCAACTTGCCATTCTTCCACTAAGGATTTATACAGAAGGGTTAATTACAAAAAGCCCCATACCCAATTTGCCGTTATTCATATTTAAGCGTTGGCTTACTTCCAGGAATATAACAACCAACCAACCAGCCAACCAACCAACAAGAAACCCTCCAGAATATTCAGGAAATACTAAAAGCAAAGCTGCTGTTTCTGTGGCAGAAACACTCTGCTTCTTGACTGTGTTTAGGGCAGTGCAGGTCTCAGATCACATTACACACTTCCCAGCTGCCCTGACCAAACACTGCGGCCACACTCCAGGCTGCACGCCACCCTGAGCCCCAGGTTTCTGGATATTTTCTGGGTATCGGGGGACTTCACAGCTGGGTGGCGGAAACTCCCTCACCATGCCTTCCATCCATTTAAACACAGCTGAATTATTATCCTGAGCTGTCATTTAAGCATCTTTTGACACGTGCCAGATACATCTGATTCCGGGAAGAATAAGGTTCTGGGAGCCACCACAGGCAACCTCTAAGATCAAAACAGGTCACTCTGAGCAGATAACGAACACAGGTGTAGGGTAGAAAGGGGGGAATACACAGGAAAGGGAGAAAAAAGTGGAGAGCAGGTTCAGGTCCATTCCTAGGGGGCCAGGAGCCAGGAATAAATCATATTAGTTCCTCACTCTAATTTTATTCAGGAGAAACTGAATTCAAATGGATATTAACATTTTTATTCAGGAGAAATGGGATTCAAATAAATACGAAGCATAGCCATCCAGGGAAAAACAAGTCATGGAGGACTAATTTCAGTGGTGTGTTTGAAAGGACTTAACACTGATTTGAGGAAATGATGCTAAAATATTGAACCGAAAGGACAGATCTGTTTAGGCTGAAATATTTCCCATTCTTTACCTACTGTACAAAGGGGGTTTGTATCTACATTCAACCAACATTCCTTCCCTGTCCCCCTAGAAAGACATGAGTATAAGGAATACTTGAGAGGGCTTCCCCATGGCCGAGCACACCAGGGACAGGTTGCCAACGATCCCTTCAGAGAGCCATGTGGATTTTACCAGCTGTGGGTTAGCTGTTCGAGCTCTTTCTACTGCAAAGTTTGCACATTGCAGCAATAGATATCTCAGTAAGCCAGATGTGGCCAGAATTCCGAATGCTGTTGGGCATCTAATCCCCATGTGCCAAGTTTCTGTTCAAGACTCTGAACTGCTACTTAACCACATTTCCCATATTCCTCTGCCATTCAGTGACATTCCTCATGTCATGCAATAAAAGGCAGAAAATCGTAATGTGGCAAAATAAACCTTTCGAGTTCTTCAGTGATCCAACCCCTGCTCAGATTCAAAACATAGGGAAAACGGGGGAAGGCGCAGGTCCTTTACTGTTGCTGTCACTCACTTACTTCTGTCAAGTGAACCTTGAGCCTTTTGAGAGACCAGGATAAGGGAGGTGCTTTATACAAATTCTTCATAAGCTGACAAGCCTAAGCAGGTGGATTCAAGAAAGACGTTCCCATCTAAATCCTCACTAGGCAAGCAAAAGAGATGGTACATTCATCTATAATAATTCATCTATAGCAGAATCTCCCCATTGGGATTCATCTCCCCCCAAAATCTTTGTCAGTAAGTATTTATTGAGTGTCCACAGACTATGAGCCACTTTCTTACAAAAACAAAGGGGATACGAAAATCGAGAATAAATGTAGTCTGTTCACATAAAAATTTACAAATTAATTGGGATTATAAAATATTCAAAATACAACGAACATGAAAATGTCTGGCTGAGGGCATAGCACAAGAATGTATTCGAAGAAAATGTCATTATAATACTTTTTTAAACTATAAAAATGTGTTTAAGTTAATGCAAAATTTAGGAAATGGATGGAATAAACTTGTCAGGAAATGAATGAAATCGTGACTAAGGATAATTGATTGCCCATTTCTTTGATAAAGTATGGTCTTGACTGTATTCATTTGTATAGACAATACTCATATTACAAGCTAAAGTGCTCTCTGCTGGTTGGATGGAAAAAAAACAGGACCTTTAAAGACAAGATTATATGGCCAAATTCTACAAAAGATCATTTATCCTTACTGATGAGAAATTCGTAACTCTGATAGAATAATATTTCAAGATGTCACATTGTTTAATCAGGTCTGATAGAAAACTCAATTCTAAAAAATAACTTTAAAATATGTCAAATTATTTAAGTAACAAAGTACATCATTTTAAGTTATAATTTAATAATAAAAGTATGTGACTTATATAATATATTTTACGTTTATTTTCTATAACCTGCTAAGTTCTAGACTTTTTAAAAGAAAGAAATAATTACATCTGTAAAAATCTGTAAGGCAAAAAGAAAGTCTATGTTAGCGTTAAGGCCTTAAAACATCATAAAATCAATAGTAATTTAATTTCTAACCATGTAAAACATTTTCACTTTGTAAAATCAGATAATCAAATTTCATTTAAAGGTTGAAAAATTAAAGTAATTTAGCCTTAATAAATAGAAAAAGTATTACTTATTATTGTTCAATGGTGTTTCTGTACACCTGTTCTCCAGAAATACACATTCACAGAAACAATGATTGTTTTAATATGCCCAAAGGTATACCAGTACATTTTAAATTAAAATTGCTCGTGTAAAAGAGTAATTTGATTGATCTAAAAAGAGTCTAGGGGTGATTACTTGTTTCAGAAATGTTAAATGTTAACTACTTTCCAATGGTAATCTCTTTTTCACCCAAATTATAAAATTCCCCTGGCCCTTGGGGAAGTTAACTTTAGCCTAAGAAAAAACTCAAAAGCTAAATACACTGAAATTATCAGCCTAAAAACAAAACCCTCTTCTATCATGACGTTTACCAAAGAGGAAACACAACTGGACTATAATGCTCCCGCACATTACCCCATAGAATTAACTGCGAACTTGGAGGTTACCCCAGATAGAAACGATCATACACTAGTTGATACGTATCTGAGACAGTTCTATTTTTAAATTAAATAACCCGCATAAGAGGACACCAACCAGGGCCAACTTTAGTCTCGTAGAACAGATCTATTTTTAAAATGAAAGTGGCTTACCATAAGAGAAATAACGGGGCTGGGGTTATTAGGAAGCAATGATTTAAAGCTATCTTCTGCATAAAATTCACCTGGAAACACTAACGCTGAATACAGTTTCTTGATTGAAATGAAAGTGCATCGTATTAATGGTAAAACAAAACAAAGCAACAATTTTCGGTTGAAGTCCAGCAGAAATACCTATATGAACAGGCTGATTTTATTTTTAAAGCTAGGACGTCATGTACTTACTGTAATTTACACTGCTAGTTGGCGAGCTTAGTTACTAAATCTTACTAACAGCATTCCCTTGATATTATTCATTAGTCCTCAACGTTTAAAGTACTTGTAAAGTTAAAGGCAAAACTACAGGCACACAAACAGTTTTTCTGGAAACCGTGGGATCTTCAGAGCTGAGTGAAACACTGAGATGTTGTTCTCTCCTTCTTGACCAGTAGTCCTGAGAGGACTTCCCTGAGGTCACCCAGCCAGTTCTTAGCAGAGCTGGGACCAGAAGCCACTCTACCAACTCCTCCTCTGAATAGCTTCCCTTCCACTGCACCAGCATCTCCCCCAGAGTGTAAAGTAAACTCACAGATTTGAGATGATATTCAGTGGTAAACAAACCTGTTTTAACAGTTATGCATTTACTTTAAATAGAAAAGTATGTGACTTATACTTCATGGGGAGCTTCTCATGGAGGCTTTACTGTGGTGCTTTGGTATTTACCTTGCCCTACTTTTTGTGAATGCCAGCAGCGGATGGAATGGGAGAAAGGGAATAGGTGGCTTCTTCCTAAGTCAAACTGGCCATTCTTCCTCCCACAGAGTTGGCATCACCTTCGACTAAGGATGGTGTTGGAGCGAGTTCTGCCACCACCACCAGTGCTTGCCCACCACCTCAAGTGATGTGCCTGCCTGGAGCCCTAAACTTCTAGGCCATAGTAAAGACGTATAAACACAAAAAGTCAATGTCTTGGCATTTCGAACATGATGAAAACATCTGAAAAAAAACATGCTCTATGTATTCGGGCTTCTAGTCTTGAGTCTTCAAGTAGAAAAATGACACATAGCAACATCTGCACATCTCCTTAGATCCACTGAAAATTCAGGCGGGCATGGGGCATGGGGAATGAGACTGTGAATTAAGTCTCAGTTTTCAACCCATCCTCAAGCACCTACATGATTCTTGCCATATTCAATGGCCATCGGTACTATTCATTAATTTTTTTTTAAACAGAAATTTTTAAACCTTGTTTAGGTGTAAGCAACACTATTTGAGAAATTATGGTTTTGATATGCTAGTTCCATTTTTGACAATGCATCGAAACACTTCAGGTAGGCCCATAGCAGGATTTTCTTGTTTTGTTCTGAGTGTTCTTGCTTTCCTGATTATTCAGCTATGTACCCATTAAAATATAATGATATAATCAAAGTGGATTAGTAAAACAGGGAGAGACAGAATGTTCAAAGCGATATAACTGATAAATGAGTGGTTTGCTTTTCGTTTATTTTCTTCCCCAAACCTTCACATTTTCATCGGTAGGATTTTCTGAGCAGTGTAATTTTCTTTCACTAGGTTAACAATTTTCTTTAGAGGCCCAGTGATATTTACATGCCAGATATACATCCTTTTGTGAGGTGAGGGACCAATGAGTCATTCCTTTGATCTTCCCTAAATCTGTGTGTTTTACTTAATAACAATAAAGATCCTAAATGATTTTAAAAGAATCACGATGACAGATTCTAAAGACATTCCCTTGCTTTGTGAAAGGTAATCTCACAATTAAAAGCAATGCTAGTATTAAAATGATTAAGAATTATGGCTGTTTATATTTGGGTCCACACCCAAATGGGGTTAGTATTAGTAGTTCTGCTGGGGTTTTTTTGTTTTTGTTTTTTTGCTGTGGAAAAGTTACACAAAAGATGGCCAGACATAGCTCTACTGGAGTTTTTTATCATCAAATGTCCACCCAATATAGCAGCTTTTCAACTCTCCAAATTCTAATCAACATAGTAATATCAAGACCCTTATTCTTTCATCTACTAAAACAAAATGAATTAGAAAAGTAATTAGATTTTTTCTTAAACCATATTTCATAGTATCTTAAAACTTTTTACTAATGTTAACATCACCCCACCCCACCACCACCATATGATATGATGATGAATATGTCTGCACATCTCCTACCTATATTTCATTTTGGTTAATAACTGTTGGCACAGACACCTGAAATCATTTGTTCAAGGAACAGAAAAAGGAATCAGCTTAAGAGATTTTTCTAGTGGCAAAAATAAAAAAATAGAAAGTAAAATGAAAGTGAAATTGACTAATGAAGGGGAGAGTTTGTGGCATCATGATCATGAGAGCCGCTCTAGGAAGTTCCTGCCTTACCTATACCCACACCTGTGACATCAGGATGTTGTGTCAGTTAGCCCCATGGTCAAAGATCATACTGGAATTAAAGCCAGGCCCAGGCTCTAGCGAATGCTATTTTCATCATGTCATGATTAACCTTCAGATAAGATGGAAATAATAATCATAAATTTAAGGTGACATTCTTAATTTTAAAATAAGTTTATACTGATTGCCACACAGTCCTCTGAATTTTTCATGGTCCTTGACCCATATTCCTCCAACCGAGTGAGTGAGAACACACATTCCTTTTGAAGTGAGGGATTGCAGGACAGTGTCAATCCTTTTATAAACATCCTTGAATTATTTTTAATATTGATGGTTTTGACATACAAATATGCCTCTAATTTTAAATGGCTTATAAATTTAAGACATGGTAAGATGATTCAGAAAATCACATCAGAATAAGCAGTGAAAATTCATTGGGAGTTTATAATTCACTATCAATCTAAACATTTCTCAGTGGTGTATAAGAATGTGTGTTTATTTACGCCTTCGTCAACATAAGTTAGCACCAATCTTTTGTAATACTTGCCAAACCTGACAAAAGTATTATTATGCTGTGTTTTAATATGCATTTCTTTGGTTGGTAGAAGAGTTGAATCTCTTCACATTTGCTAATCACTTTCATTTCTTATTTTGTGAATCTTATTTTCATGACCTTAGGCTAAGGATGGTCATACTCAGTCTATCAGGGTAATCGATAAGGATGAATTTATTTTTAGACCTAAGAAACAGAGGACCACATTCTGTCTACTCTAAATCAAAATGAGAAATGAATAAGCAATTGGGGAACCACAACTGATATCTAAATCAGTTTCTATAAAGTCCTAGTGAGATGACAGCCAGCATATAAACAACCACTTTTTTTGTATACCATCTTCGGCTAATTCAAACTCAGCATTGCTACTATAAACATATCCAAATCTTGCTACTTCCTAACCTCCTCTATACAGGATTTTAAAAAGAATAAGAATTTTTCCATGTAAATTAAAGTTAGTGTGACATAATTAATCTTTATCTGATTCTGCATGAGAATGTATTTTCCACTGGGATTATTCACTACGAAACCCTACAAAGTTATTAAGAAAGCTCTCCAAATAATTGACCTCAGTATGCAGGTATTCTTCCTCTTTTTTTTTTTTTTTTTTCCCTGAAACAGGTTCTCACTCTGTTGCCCAGGCTGGAGTGCAGTGGCGCGATCATAAATCACTGCAACCTCAAACTCCTAGACTCAAGCGATACTTCCCCCTCAGCCTTCCAAGTAGCAAGGACTACAGTGCACACCACCATGGCCGGCTAATTTAAAAAGATTTTTTGTAGAGATGGTGTCTTGCTATGTTGCCCATGCTGGTCTTGAACTCCTGGGCCCAAGTGATCCTCCTGCCTTGGCCTCCCAAAGCACTGGGATTATAGGTGTGAGCCACCACACCCAGCCCATATGCAGGTATTCCTTATTATTAAATTCTTGTAACACAGTCTCTCAAAATGTTTTCACTAAAACAAAGCCAACTTTTATACTGACTTTGACTTACAAACTAAAGATATGCTTCATCACGAAACTGAAAATATACCCAAATAACTGAACAGAACACCTTTACAGGGAATCTGACCTAGCCCATCTGTTCAGGAGTTTTTCAGTCTTGAAGAATGGAAAAAATTTCCAAAGAAACTGACTCCAAGCTCTTCTATACCTCTGTCTACAGAAACTTTTACCATCTTTGAAAGATGCCACTCCCAATAATCTGGTGCAGTATATTAATAATATTCTGAAACTCAATAAACTCAATAACTTAATAAACCTATATAGTCTCTGAGCTTCTGACACAAAGCTTTTATCACTTCATATGTATAGCCTAGGGCCTGGTATAGAACAAGTGCTTTATAAATACCACCCAAATTATGAACAACAACATTATGAAGTCCTGTGTCATGCTTGGTATTGTCCAACATCAAAAGTCTTATTCTATCTAAAAATTGAAGTTCCATTTTACATTCTGATGTGGTGGGGGAAAGGGTATTGACACAGAAATCTCAGCAGGCCACTTTCCACACACCATAAAAAATATAAAGATAGTTGTTCTTAATTTTCATTTCTTTGATTATTAGTGACACCGAGCATATTTTCATGTATCTATTGGCCATTTGTATATCTTCTATTGAGAACTGTCTATTCAGGCCTTTTGCCCATTTTTTAATCAGGTTATTTGTTTTTGTTTTTGTTTTTTTGAGACAGAGTCTCACTCTGTTGCCCGGGCTACAGTGCCGTGGCATCATCCTAGCTCACAGCAACCTCAAAGTCCCGGGCTCAAGCGATTCTTCTGCCTCAGCCTCCCGAGAAGCTGGGACTACGGGCATGTGCCACCATGCCCTGCTAATCTTTTTTTTATATATATATTTTAATTGTCCAGCTAATTTCTTTCTATTTTTAGTAGAGACGGGGTCTCGCTCTTGCTCAGGCTGGTCTCAAACTCCTGTGCTCAAACAATCCGCCCGCCTTGGCCTCCCAGAGTGCTAGGATTACAAGGCGTGAGCCACCGCGCCCGGCCCAGGTTATTTGCTTTTATGTTGTGGAGTTCCTTATATATTTTGGATACAGACCCTTAGCAGACATATAGTTTGCAAATATATTTTCCTATTTTGTAGCTTGTCTCTTTGCTCTATTGATTGTTTCCTTTGCTGTGCAAAAGATTTTTAGGTTTATGTTATCACCTCACTCCAGTCAGAATGGCTACTATCAAAATGTCAAAAGATATAAAGTGTTGGCAAGGACACGGAGAAAAAAGAATCCTTACACACTGCTGGTGGGAACAGCCATTATGGAAAGCAGTATGGGGGTTCCTCAAAAAATTAAAATAGAGCTACCATATGATCTAGCAATCCCACTACAGGGTACATATCAAAAGGAAATGAAGTCAGTATATTGAAGAGATATCTGCACTCCCATGTTTATTGCACCAATAGTCACAATAGCCAAGACATGGAATCGACCAAAGTGTGTATCAATGGATGAATGGATAAAGAAAATATGGTGTGTATGTGTGTGTGTGTGTGTGTGTGTGTGTGTGTGTGTGTGTGTGTGTGTGTATGATGGAATGCTATTCAGCCATAAAAAAGAATGAAATCCTGGTCATTTGTGGCAACACAGATGAATCTGGAGGATGTGCTTTTAAGTGAAATAAGCCAGCACAGAAAGAGAAACACCACGTGATCACACTCATGTGGAATCTAAAAAGTCATTCTCACAGAAGTGGAGAGTAGACTCACAGTTACCAGAGGATGGGGAAGGGAGTGAGAAGTGAAGAAGATGAGAGATTAGTCAACAGCTACAAAACTACGATTAGAAAGGAAAAATAAGTTCTGGTGATCTATTGCACAGTAGGATGAGTAGAGTTAACAATAATGTTTATTTCAGAATAGCTAGAAGAAAGGTTTTTGGTGTTCTCATCACGAAGAAATGATAAATGTTTAAGGTGATGATATGCTAATTGTCCTGATTTCATCATTAGACAATTTATGCATGTGTCAGAACATCACATTATACCCTTCGAAATATGTACAATTATTATGTGTCCATCATTAAAAAAAAAAAAAAGATGGTGATTCCTATTTCCTTAACCTATCCCTTCCTTAACCTTGGCCCATCTCATCTCAATTATGACCACCTCTGCCCACCCCTACTCCTCACCAGAAGCTCAGAAATAGGTGAGAGGCCAGGCATGGTGGCTCACACTTGTAATCCCAGCACTCTGGGAGGCCAAGGTGGGAGGATCACTTGAGGTCAGGAGTTCGAGACCAGCCTGAGCAAGAGTGAGACCCCATCTCTACTAAAAATAGAAAAATTAGCTGGGCATGGTGGTACACACCTGTAGTCCCAGCTACTCGGGAGGCTGAGGCAGGAGGATCACTTGAGCCCAGGAGTTTGAGATTGCTGTGAGCTAGGCTGAGGCCACAGCACTCTACCCAGGGCAACAGAGTGAGACTCTGTCTTGCAAAAAAAGGAGAGGAGAGGAGAGGAGGAGAGGAAAAAGAAAAAGAATAGGTGAGAGGAAGATTGGGAGGTCAGGCTAAGAGGTCCATATGTTGGACCAATTACTTGGCTGTCTCTAAACTAAATAGTAAATGGCTTATTACTGAAACTACATAAAAACAACTGCCTCAAAACTGTCATCACAATGTCCTTAGCACTTTAAGATTCGGAACATGAAAATGTATGAAAGACACATAACAAGGTCATATAGGTCTTCTAATCTACATCTTTTTTGAGGCATTTCTACTGAAGTTCTGAATGTTTCCTGAATTTTCCTTCATTCCTCTCTTTTTGTCTTAAACTAAATGATGCCCTAACAGAGTTAGACTTACACATTCCCAATTCAGTTGGACAGCTATTTGTAAAGCCCCTAGTATGTGCCAGGGCTGAGCAAAGGCTGAAGCAGTAAAGATCACCACAGCCCAGCTGGATGGTAACCACTGCGTCTAGGTCACTGAGTGGCTCTGGGAAAGCCTCAGCCTTCTCTTGCATCGGCCCCTGATTCCTACAATGAAGAGGAGTTAGATGTACTTCATGATCTCTAAAGTCCTGTTTTAGTTCTAAAATTCTCTAATTCTGTGACAGTTTCTATTACAGCAGCCAGCATTACCCCTAATAAATACAGAAATTAGTACCCTCAAGTGAGGTGCTGCCATAACAAATATCTAAAATTGGCCTAGCAGTCAGGCAGCAGGCAGCAAGGAAACTGATGCTGGAAACATGGAGATCCTTGGTATACAGTGGTGAAACACTTGGTAAATCTGGCCTGCAGTAACTTCAAAGGCAGACTGCATGCTGCAGTGCCTGTATGTTTTGTGTATATTGGTTGTTATCGGCAGCATTTAGCAAGGAAGAAATAGATGAAGTTAGGCAAATATTATGAGAAAGTATGGGATAGAGAAAGCCCAGAAATTTGGGGACTTGCAAAGATGAAAAGGCTGAATCCCCCAAGACCACACACAATAAGAGAGAAGACTGAGAAAAGCTTTGAGAGACAAAGGCCATTGAGACTCAGCCCTGAAGCAAAGTTCATATTAAGAACATGATCTTCTCTCTACTACTTCAGGTGGCCTGCAATAGCACCCCTAAATGAGAGACATAGCCAAGGGAATGAGGAAGTAAAGAAGATAATAAGGTTTGATGGTTATATGTTGACAGACCTTTGGGTGAGGTTACTTGCATCAGGAACTAACCAAAAAGTAACAGATCAGAAACATACCAAGGAAAATAATTGCACTGCTAATGAAATCAGACCCTTTTCTAAAGCAAAGACTTTGAGAGTTTAAACATTAAAAGAAACCTTTGAATTTCCAAAGTTACCTCCAAACTTGCAAGGATAGGAAGCAGAATGCAAAAGATTTATAGGTCCCAAACATGGCACAGTCCTCAATAATCACTTTGAATGTGGACATGTGAGGACATTGGTACTTTGAGATGAGAGTCTGCCAACCTCCTCATTTGCCAGCAAATTAGTAAACTCATCTTTCTTTCCCCTCAAACCACTTGTCCTCATTCTTCTAGGAAAGCAGCCTTTTGGACAAATGCCAAACGTTCAGTAACAGAATTTGGCATCCCTGGGTGGGGCCCATCAGTGCCCCAGTGGAATGGCACCCTATGACTGCTGAAGGAGGCAGGGAACAGCCTCGGGTCAAATCCGTGAGTCTTCACAGGTAGGAACAACTTCTTTTCTAGGTCAGAGAGCAAGGGATGGCCCCAGCAGCTATCAGAGCCTGTTTCAGCTCCAGGGAAATCCCATCTCTTGTCTCCCTGAAATAGGCGCAGTTCACTACAATCTTAACTGAGTTGAGGAGAAGGAAACAGATTTGGGAAGTGTCATGACAGCCTCAGCCATTTGTAAGTGAAGTTCCCCAAGACACCAAGACTCTGTTTCCACCTATACTGAGACAGGGCAGTGGGGGCTGGGCAGAGTTCAGACCTCCCAGCTGGATTTGTTTTGAGGTGCTGTTTTGAGGTTGGAAGTCAAGAGGTTGAGTGGAACTAGGAAACCTGGTTTGGATTGAGCTCATTTGTGGATCCCAGGGAATCAGGGGGAATTGGGAGATATTGGTTCTTTTGTTTGAGGGAATTTGGATCTTAGTGTGTCCCCTTTTGGATTAGGAGATGCTTGTTCTCAATTGAGAATTCAGTTCTCATTTTGTGGTTCCCATTTGGTCAGCCATGGCATTTTGTGTTGGGGATTCCCTGTATTGTCTATGTTTGTAAAGTTTTGTTGCAGCATAGGAAAGCTCCATCTCAAAGTCCCTTGGGAAAAAGTTTCGCTGAATGGTTAACTTATAACTACAAACCTACGCATAAAGGAATGGTGTTATTGTAATCCAATGTATGTGCTGGAGTGTGAAGAGAAGCAGCCATCAAATGAAAATTCCCATTTCATTGAAAGGCCTTGGCATTTTAGATTGTTTGTGTTGGCAATTCCCTACATTGTTTATGTTAGATTGTGAGTTTTTGTCTGGTGAGTTTTTGTACCTATGTCTAAAGATTACTGTGATACCACTTGTCTGGAGTGTGAGGAACAGTGGTGGTTGGTGGTCTGTGGTTTATTCTGAGCTGTTGGTTCTTTTAAAACTCAGAGCTCAAATGGTTGACCTGCCACCGTAGAGTTAAAATGTTGAGTCTTAAGCTCTCTGCTTCAGACAAACTCATTGTTTATGGTGTACAAAATGATCTGTGTTTGTATTTTTGTTAAATGAGGTCCTCCCACCTCTGTCAGAACCCCCAGACCTGGCCAGGACACAGCACCGGGCATGGCCACAGGCCACAGATGGACCTGGCAGGAGGGAGGACTGGCACACGTGGCTTGCCATTGAGCAACGCACAGCAAGGGGGAAGGAATGCCTGCCGCCGCTGCTCTCTTGGCACCATGGGATGGGCCAGGGAGGGTGCCGCCTGAACTAACTCTTCAATCCCACACCAAGTGAAGAATGACTCAGGGTTCCGAATGGTTTCTCCCAGCAGCAAACTCAATTTACGCCAGAGGGAATCCATAGCCAGGTTGGGCAATTTGCAACAATATCAGATGGGAGCTTGAATGTGCAACAACAACTGGCAGCATCCTTTGAGACAGTCAAAAGGAATGGGTGAAAAAGCTGCCCCAGACTGACTTTTTGTAAAGTAGAAGGACCCTGAATGGAACATTGCCCAAAAGTTGCAAAAGCCTCCAGGCGGCAAGAAGCCCTCAGGAGAGAAAATGGTTTTTTTAAGTCCAGGACCCAGACAGTGAAAGAGGGGGCCACAGCCTACTATCTCCAAATATCCCTACAGGAGCCTTGGGAAAAACTGACAGTGGGGATTTGATTGGTGCCAACCTGCATGAACGGAAGCAGTCTGGTAGGGGGCCACTTCTCCCAGCCACAGCACCGACCCGGGCATCAACCATGCCCAGCCAGACAAGTAGCAGTGCGGGAGGGGCCAGGCAGCAGTGTAGGCAAGCAGCTGAGGAACTATAAAGGTACTCAGTTACATTTAAATGGCAGGATCTGGGAATGTGTTGCCTCATGGGCTTAAAAGGGCTCTCCTGCTCTGTTTGATAGAAGCTTAGCAGGGGACTTGTAGAACCTGCAATTGGACAGATTTGTAAACTTCTATTAGCTTATTGAGGATCCTAGGAATGGCATCTGGATCCCAGACTTTGGACTGATGGTAAAGCCCTTGTACAGAGAAAAACAAGGAATGAGCCTTGGAGTCTTAGTATAGATGCTGAGAGACATCCCATGGCCAGTGGCCTGTCAAAGCCACTGAACAATATCGTGCAAGGATGGCCTCTTTGCCTCTGGGCAGGAGCAGCTACTTGTGAGTTGTGTCTCTTCTCAATCCTGCCATCCTTTTGCCAGCCAAAGAGAATGAGCCTTTATAACATGACTGTTCAGAGGTTCTGGAGGCCGTGTATTCTAGCAGGATGGATCTGTCAGATCAGCCAACACCAGAGCAAGATTGGATCTTTCTCACTGATGGGAGCAGACAATGAGGGGTAGGATATGTGGTGACCATGACAGTGGCACTGCCACCTGGGACTTCAGCCCAGGAAGCTGAGTTTCAGTTATCAAGAGGAAAAAGTAGATAGTTACACCGACTCTAAATATGCTTTTATGATTGTGCATGCTCATAGTGCCATTTGAAAGAAAAGGGGTCTCCTGACCGCAGGAAATAAGAATATTAAGCATGCTACTGAAACAGTGGCCTTGATACAGGCCGTGGCTGAGCCCAGGCAGGTGGCCAGCATGGCAAAAAGAAGTTAGGCCACTGGCAGAGCTGCTAAGGAGGCCGCTGGAGGCGATTTATTCCTCAGGGCCTTGAAAACCCTGGCTAGATTTAGATCCCCTTGAAAACTAAAGACCCAGGGCTCTGACAATTGAAATGGTACCAGGTAGCTAAACGGAGACAGAATTTGCATAGACTCATCTCCTACCCAAAGCTTTAGTTTGGCCTCTTATGAGGCACCTACATGAATACATACATTGGGAGCGTGATGCCTTGATGGATTTGGTGGGACCTCATTTGAGAGGACTCCATTTACACTAACTGTTTATATGCTTGTGGTGGTCCAAGGACAGAAATGCAACACACTACACAGGGAGCCAAAAATGTGGGGTCCACCCTTTCAATCATTAGCAGTTTCACTCAGATGCTGAGGCTTGAATTGGTAATACCTTTTCATGCTGGGTATAGGCTTGTCCTACCTGGAGGAAAGAAAGGAGCATCTAAGGTTACTGGAATCCTTCTGGAGGAACTCACACCAAGATGGGCTCCTACCAGGAGCTGCAGGGCCCTTGCAGACTTCCTACACACGTACGGGAACAGGCTGGAGGATGATGGGATAACAGGAGTCAACAGTCCAGGGAAAGAGGCCAAGCAAATGGAGAATAACATGTGGTGATGGAGTCCATGGACAGACAGCTACAGAGACAGCTCAGCAGCTCCTCCTCCTATAGCAAGGATGTCAACAGATACCCCATTGCCAAGAGGACCCAGAAGCACACTCCATGGAGCCCTGGACATTTTGCCTCCTTTGTAGCAGAGATAACTCAGCAAATAAACAAAGCCCTATGCTAGAATAGAAATTGCATGCATCTGGAATCGATATAGGAAACCCACCTAAAGTGGGATAAGATATTGCTGCGTGCCCTCTTCTAGATAAGGGTAGCCCTTTAGAAGCAGGCTTAAGTTAAGGCCCGAAGAAATAGTTTATAAGAGATACTTCCTAGCACCCCAAGGTAAGTATGGTAATATAACCATGAGTAAAAGAAAATAGAGTAAAACAATATGTCAAATGAGTGGGTCAGGTGGTAACCACTATACATGAGTTTGCCTCCTTCAGGTCCCTGCCCCTGTTGGAGGCAGAGAAGTGGAAGGAACCCTACGAAGTGCCTCTAACAAATCAGACCTCCTTAAAATCATCAGAAGTGAAATCTTTGGTCCATCACACCAAAGTAAAGAGAGGTAGCCCCAGTGGAGGGGTCAGCCTTTAGGCAACTAAAGTATCCATTTGAGAAAAAGAAAAAAATGAAAATGTTGATATTTTCAAAAAAAATGTGGACATGTGTTAAAATTGATCAGGAAGAACCTTCCAGAAAGTGGTAACAAGTTCCACAGAGAGCAATGGGCAGGGAATTGCTCTAAGAGAGTAGAATTCAAGTCTAATCCAGGAATTTTATCCAATGTCAGAGCAGAAAAACCTCATAATGTACACCCAACAGTGTTCCAAAATTTCCAAGGACCAGTGACAGCTGCGTCTCAGCTTCTATTTTTTTTCCCCAAATGGGAGTGTTTGTTGGGTTTGCCTATATGTACTCCAGTATATATTTATTTGGGGGTAGGGGAAGATGCTACACTTTGAGCTGGATGCAGTAACTGACTGAGACTTTGGATTGTCTCTCTGGAGGAGAAGGGGAGAGCACATGATTTTAGGTGCCAAAAGGGCTGGTCTCTGGAAGAGACAGTTTGACATCCAACAAAGATGTGTGGTTTGCTCTATGGTATAGAGTATCCTGGCCAGGGGCTACATTGCCCACCATGTTGCTTTGAGGTGGGGGCCACATGACTAATTCTCACTAATAAAGAATAAAAATGAGAGGGGCAAGATGACTAACCGGAGACACCAGCTGCCAGAACATCTCAGTAAGGAGGAGAAGTTTTAGATGAAACAGAAAAAAATGAAAAAACATGGATCAGATGTGGGTCTGAAAGAAGGATGCCAGGACCTTCAGGAGACTCCACAGGAAGAAGCTACAGAGCAGAACAAGGAAGAGAAAGGTATCAGCAAAGATCAACTCCTGAGAGGCTTGGAGTCCAGTGAGAAGGGTAGGTGGAGCAATGTGCTTCTGCCCTCTCATATCTCTGACAATCTGGAAGGTTCCTGAGCTGCTGGAGAGACTTTCTGCCCACACGAACCCAGAGGCTGCTCCCACCAGTGAGCTGGGAGCTTCTTGTGGACAGGGTACCAGGCTTCCAGCCCCTCTGGGGTGCTTTCTGCCCCACAGACCTGAGCCAGGATGGCAGAGGTCATATTGCTTCTCTAACCATGGTATACCCTCGTACTCCCCAGAGGGCTTCAACTCTTCAAGGTTTCATCTTGCTCATTCCCACACAGAAGCTTCCCAACTCTGACCCAGACTGCAGGAGCCACAGGGGTCCAGTGGGTCCCAGGTGATCTGCGTGACTACAGAGCCTAGACATTCTGTGTGAGCTGCCTCCCAGAGAGTGGGTCAGAGATGACCAGAGTGCTAGCATTCCTCCATCCAGACTCAATTCCTCTCCTTCCCCTCCCCCAACCACAGCTGCTGGGAGAGACAATCGAGACACCACACAGAGGCTTTCACAGAGTGTGGAACTCAGGCATTTCCTCTTGGGGTCCTGCAGCAGACAGAGGAGTGCTCGGTCTCTGAACTCCCTGCTTGCTGGCCCGCCCTAGTGCTACTTGCCCAGCAGCTCCATTAGAGCAGGGCATTCCCTGAGGCACTGGGACATCAATCCTGCTCAGGCACCATATGGGCAACTTGGGACCAGCATGCTTCTCCCTGGCATGGTAAGAGATTGATCTTCTTGGTCTCAGGAGGTGAGGGAGCCTATGTGGGCAGATCCTGGGGAAGAGTGCAGTGTGGGTCCAACTGCAGCATGCTCATGGGGCACCTGTTTTCCCACAGGAGGGCTACACTCTCAGCCAGGATCCTAGGTGGGGAAACTCCTGGCCCACAGCACAGTTGTAGGGGAGCTCAGCTGGCTTGAGCTCCTGCCCTCCAGCAGACACCAAAGGTGGGGAAACTATGGAGCAAAGGCGGGGGAAGAGGAGTGCGGTCCACTCCAGACTACCAGATTATAAATCTCAGAAGGCCTCTCCTCCACAAACAGATTCTCTGGTTGGGTGGGGCCACTTCAGCCCCTCTCTGGAGGCTTTGCCCAGAAGCTGGGAGCAGCCCTTTGACCCCTGCCAAAACACCTACCTTGGCTGATTTTGTAGAGCCTGAGGGCAAGCTCACCTAATCCAGCCCCGCCCAGTTGTACTCCTGAACCTGCCTCTGCTGTGGCAGAGAACAAGGACTCACCTGAAGTTCCAGGGCCCCACCCACCATCTGGGGTATTCAAGTGCTTCTCCTGAGGGACTAGACCCGGTCACAGGATCCAAAAACAACACTGTAGCTTGTTCCTTCTGGCAAGTGCCACCTACTGGCAGGGAGGTCAATATGCACTCTTTTTACAGCATTTAATGACTCAATTTTACAGGGTGTGAGGGCATCCAAGGAGTGGCCACTAGGAGCACCAACCCCTCTCCACAGAAAAACTGTGCCACTAGATAAGGGTGGAAAGATCCTAGACCAGGGCCTTAGCATACAAGCGTTTAGGTCCCTCCTCCATGAACAGCCGTCCCAGTTTGGAGAGCTTGTCCAGACTCTCCTACCAGCGGCTCCCCCTCGTGGCTGGAAAAGCAACTTCTGAGCCCCACCAAGGCTCCGCAAAGCCTTTCAGACTCCCATAACAAAGCCACAATTTGTCTTCCTCCTCCCCAAACCTTAGGGGGAGTAGAGATCAAGCAAACCCCTGAGAGCTACAGAGTCCCTTCTAAAGCTTGGGGCATTCATTTGCCCCACCTGGGGGACCACAGCTTACCACAGGTACCAAAGACCATCTTGACAGCTGGCTCTTCCATGCAAACACCAAAAATGTCAGGGGGAACAACCCCATAGCTAAGCATAGTGCCTCCCAACTCAAGCAAATAGGGAGCAGATGATTTGTACTCATAAGTACCACCCACCATCACCAAGATTAAGCTGGGGGACCTAACTCACCGCACAGTGTTGGGAAGAGATGAAGACAGCATGTCAGAGGTAACCTGAGACATACACCAAACCTGCTAGAACACCCCA